>JAZHYW010005277.1:0-132797 GCA_037355805.1 Ixodes ricinus | reverse complement strand
AAAACTTTATTACAAATAAAGGAGCCTTAAAATTACAATCTAAGTGTGGGTTGGCTCGTGGTCGCGGGAAATGGCCGGCAACTTGTGTCGCGCGGCGACTTCTAGGGCCCAGTCCACCAGCTGTTTTTGGACAGCTGGGTCGGAGCTGGTTACCGCAACCTCCCATCGCTCGAGGTCAGTGAGTAGCCATTCAGATGGTGGCTGTAGCTCGGAGCATTTATAGAGTATATGATGGAAATCCGCTTTCGGGGCGTCGCAGAGGGTGCATTCAGGCGAGAACAGACCCGGGTGGATAATGGCGAGGTGGGCAGGGGAGAGGAAAGTTCGTGACTGTAACTGGCGCCACGTTACCTGTTCAAGTTTGGTAAGAGACTTATCGGGGGTGGGTAGTAGAGGCGCTGTTCGCGATAATGAAGCGAGATCTCGTGGTAAGAAACCATTCTGTCCCGGGCGCATCCTGGCTCTAGTGTCCGCCCTGCTCGGTCGACGTAAGCTCGAGCGATGGTATGGGCGGCTTCGTTGCCTGGGTGTCCGGCGTGTGCGGGGACCCAAATTATTTGGATGGGCCTTGGTGGGGGTGGATTAGCAGAAAGAAGTCTGAACGCGGGTGTATGAATTTGACCTTTGGCGAAATTGCGGATGGCAGTTTTTGAGTCGCTGAAGATGAGTGTGGCAGTGGTTGAGGAGATCGCGAGCGCGATAGCCGCCTCTTCCGCTTCTTGGGAGGTGTCTGTCAGTATTGAACCGGAAGCTATTGGGAGGAGACTTCTGTTAACTACGCTGAGGGCGTAGGCCGACTTGGAGGGGTATTCGGCTGCGTCGACGCAGACTGCCTCTTGTTGATGGCCATAGTGTTTATATAGAGCTTTGGCTCGTGCGTTCCGTCTAGCTTGGTGGTGGGTCGGGTGCATATTCTTGGGGAGTGGGTGGACTGAGAGCTTGCGTTGGATGGCTCCGGGGATGGGGTGTGTAGGTCTAAGGGAGTTGGTTGGGTTCAGGCGGAGCTTTTGGAGGATGCTGCGTCCTGTAAGTGTGGTTGAAAGGCGTTCTAGCTGTGCTGTTCTGTGTGCCTCTCTCAGCTCATCTAGTGTGTTGTGTATGCCCATCAAGAGCAGTCTCTTGTTGGATGTGTGCCTTGGGAGGTTGAGCGCAGTCTTGTAAGCTTGTCGTATTAGAGCGTTGACTTTCTCTTCTTCTGCTCGGGAGAGGTAGAGATAGGGTAACGAGTAAACTATGCGGCTGATTACGAATGCTTGTATGAGACGGTGAAGATCATGCTCGCGCATGCCTCTGTGGCGATTCGCAATCCTTCGGATGAGCCGCATAGTTTGATGCACTGTGTTGGTGAGTTTGTTAAGCGTGGCAGTATTCTTGCCATTACTTTGTATTAGGATTCCGAGAATTCGAACCTTCTCCGCTTCCGGTATAGGTGTGCCCTCCAGTGTAACTTGAATGTTGGGTGGGGGACCGAGGTCCGTGCGGCATCGGGGCGGTCTGAGGATGAGGAGCTCAGACTTTGTGGGTGAGCAGGCGAGCCCAACTTTAGCGGCGTAGTGCGCCACTGCGTTGGCCCCAGCCTGTAATGTTTCTTCTATGGTTCCGGCGTTACCTGTGGTTGTCCACAGTGTAATGTCGTCTGCATAGAGGGAGTGTGAGAGGTTTGGAATGTTGGATAAAGCGCGTGCCAGTGGTATGAGTGTGATATTGAAAAGAAGTGGGGAGAGAACTGACCCTTGTGGGGTGCCTCGACTGCCAAGTGTGAAGACGGGGGTAGAAAGAGAGCCGAAGCTCAGTTCCGCAGTGCGATGTTCGAGGAAAGCAGAGACGTAATTGAAAGTGCGTGAACCTACATCTAAAGCCGATAATGCCTCTAGGATGGCGGAGTGCTCTACATTATCAAAGGCTTTGGTGAGGTCTAGGGCTAGTATAGCTCTGGTGCGCTTCCCATTTCGTGGATGCAAAGCATCCTCCGAAATCTGAAGCATTACATCCTGTGTGGACAGATGATTGCGAAAGCCAATCATCGTGTGAGGGAAAAGGTCGTGCTCGTCCATGTGGTTCTGGAGGCGTCTCAGGACCACATGTTCGAATAGCTTTCCAAGGCAGGATGTTAGAGAGATAGGTCTCAGATTCTTTATGTCGAGTGGTTTCCCTGGTTTTGGAATGAATGTGATGCGGGCGTGCGTCCATTGTTCTGGGAGCGCGCCCGCTTGCCAGCACTCGTTGAAGAGATTTGTGACCGCGAGGATTGAATGTTCGTCAAGGTTTCTGAGCATTTTATTGGTAATTCTGTCTGCCCCCGGGGCCGAGGTGGTACGGAGTTTGTGCATAGCGGCTCTGACCTCCCATGGGGAGATGTCTTCATCCAGGAGGGGATTCGGGCTGCCGGTGTATGGAGGGAGAGAGGTGGGTGGAGTGGTGGTTAGGTATTGTGTCTTGAGAGCGTCTAGCAGCTCGTTGTCTTGTAGAGGAAGTTGGTGTAGAATACGGTTTACGTTTTTGCGTTGCTGAGCTTTCGTATGTTCGGGGTCTAACAAGCTTCGAAGGAAGTTCCAGGTGTCTTTTAGACCCAAATTGCCGCTCATGCGGTCACATAGCTGCCCCCAGTGTTGGCGTGTCAGCTGGCTCGCGTGGGCTTCAATCTCTTTGACTAGTGCTGCTATGCGTTGTTTCAAGGTGCGGTTATGTTTGTTGGCTAGCCACCGTTTGTGCATGCTGGCGTGTGCTTCCCATAGATGTAAGAGGCGGCTGTCTGCCACATCTGCGTCTGGGGTGTCTGGGATCGTGGACGTGGCAAGTGCCATGTCTTGCGTCAGTGCTTTTGTCCAAGCATCGAGGTTGGTGATGGTTTCTGGGGCGTTGTTTCGGATCTGCCGAAACTTGTCCCAGTCCACTACCTCGAGTTTTCGCTTTTTGGTCGGAGCCAGAGAGGATAGGGAGACTTCTGTGTTGATAATGTAATGGTCGCTACCTAGGGATTGTGCTGTGTTTGTCCATGTGCATGTGCTGATGTTTTTGGAAAGGGTGAGATCGGGACTTGTGTTGTGTTGTACGCTGGTGCCAATCCGTGTCGGATAGTTGGTGTCGTTGAGGAGTGTGAGCCCCTCGTTTTGGATAAAGGTCCAAACAGAGGTGCCCTTTCTGCAATTCTTGCGATAGCCCCAGCTAGTGTGGTTCGCATTGAAGTCTCCCACCACAAGCAGGGGGCGGCCACCACTTATGATGAGGGCCTTTCGCATTGCAGCAATGATGGGGGCGGGAGGGTCCTTGGGTGGGCTATATATGTTAAGTATGAAAAAGCTTTTGTCCTTCCTGTTGCGGGGGAGAAGTTCTATTAAGAGGCCGTCTGCGTCGGGCACATCTAGAGGGTGTTCTAGCGCTGTGTAATTCCGATGTACAAGGGTTGCAATTCGTGTTCGTTGCATCCCGGAGGGTTCATGTGCCGTATAGTTACAGAGTTTGGTAGCGCAGAGTGTTTCCTGCAACGCTATGACTGTCGGTAGCTCCGCGTTAGGGAGGGTTTGTAGGTGCAACTGCAGATTGCTTCGTTTGGTGCGGAAGCTCCTGCAGTTCCACTGCCACACTCTAATGCTGTGTGTGTGCTTAGCCATGTTGAGGTTGTAGCGCGGGATTGGAGGGGAGTGGGCCTTGGGGTGTGTGTGGGAGTGCTACGTTGAAGTGCGTTTTGAGAAGGGCGATGGCGGCTTCTTGCGTGCTTTGTCGTTCTCCTAGTGCGTCAAGGCGGGTGGAGATATTGCTCATCCAGGCTGTCGTATCCGTGCGGATGGCAGTTAGACCCTGCTCGATGCGTTCTATAGCTAGTGCCAGGACGGCCATTTGTTCTGCCATGTTGGTCGGTTCAGATTCAGAATCTCTCTGTGCTTTCCGCTTTGAGGGGGGTTTCGAACAGGTGACGCTGCGCGTGAGGAGGAGATTGATGGAGGGGAGGGGGAGGGGAGTTTGGGTGGGGAGGGCGTTGCTGCGCTGGTTGCGCTGGGGGGGGGTGGACGTTTGGGGTTGTTCTCGCCCGAGGAGTGCTTTCACCTGTTGTCTGAGGTCGGCAATTTCTAAACTTTGGAGGTGAATTTGGGCTCGGAGCTCTGCATTTTCTTTCTCGAGAGGTGAGGGTTTAGGTCTCCAGCTCACCTGTTTATCGGCGGGCTGTGTCTTTGATCCCGGTAGTGGCGGGAAGGAGGATGATCTGCTGCGGTGCCTGGAGCCAGTCCGTGAGCGGGCCCTGGATCTGGATGATGATCGCTGTCTGCTCCTAGACGAACGCGGGGTGCCGCCCGGGTTGGTCGTCCCCGCGCCAGGGTCCGAGGCCGGGAGGATGGGCGTTGAGTTTGGAGTCGGCTTTGGATTGCCGGCGCGCTCAAAGCGAACCTTGCATCGCTTGGATCCGGTGAAATGAGCACCACCACACAGAATGCACAGCGGAGTACAGTCCGGCGTTGGTGATGTGGGTGGGCCACCCCGCAGCGGTGGCATAGATGAGTCAGGGCCTGCGGGCATACGTCTGCCCGGTGGCCCGGTTTCCAACAGTTGAAGCACGCCTCTGTTTTGGCGCGAAACGGGTGGCAAGTGTAGATGGTTCCGCAGAAATTCATTTGTGGAGGCACCTCTTTCGTGTTTATGAACGTGACCAGGATAGATTTGGTACGACCGAGTTGCCTGGCGTCAACGATGGTGAAGGATTTGCTGGGGTTGAGCTCCACGAGGTCTTGAAAGATCTCATCTTGCGCCTGGTTGTAGATCGCGTTGTATAATATGCCCCGCACGGCGTTGTCTGGAGCCGCCACGTAGGCCTTTACGGGGTAGAGTTTCTCCGCGATGTGGAGTGATTGCACTTGCACGTACCTCTTCGTGCGGTCTTCGGAGGGCGTGCTGATGGTGTAGGAATTGTTGTATGGGTTGATGCGAAGCTTGTCTTGGTTCCGCGCTTCTTGGTAGTGTATTTCCGCTGCCGTGCAGGTGAGCGGTAGCAGCATGCCGCCATTCACATCACGGAGGTTGAGGCCGCCTCCGGGCCGAAACACGATCTTGAAGTCCGTTTTCGGTAGCTTGGGTAGCGGAGAGTGTCGTAGGGTTTTTTTGACTTGGGATAGAGCACGTGCGGGGGCGGAGGCCGGTGTAGCGGCGCCGGCCGGTGGTTGAGCGGGTTGGGCCAGCTTCGCGGGCGGAGTCGCCGGCTGGTTGGGAACGCTGAGGTTGCGGGCTTTGATAACTCGCTCCCATCTTGAGTCGTTGTTGAAGGTTTCGGGGGAGATGTCCTCCCCCATAACTTGGTAAGGCGTCGACATCGCCGTCCAGGTGGCTCGGCAGGGCTGGGAAGGGCGACCGGCGGCCGTAGGCCTAACCGATTGCGCCCGTCACGGCACACGAGAATCGCAGGCCAAGCGTTAGGCTTAGCGCGGCCGCGGCCGGCTCGGGGCGAAGCTTATTCTTCTACAGTCGAGAAAGGATGGATGGTGCCCAAAAGAGGTAGAAAAGGGTGCGGGGCACCTTCGCTGACCTGTTGGCGATGATTTCAGGTTATATCTGTTGAGTAATCCGCCGAGAAGGGTCGAAATTTGCGGAGCCGATGTAAGGCGTGTCCGCTCGCTCGCCAGCCGCCAGGCGGAGTCCTGCGAGTCGCTCAGCTGTTAAAACTTCACATTGGGCAAGTTGGTTGCTTATGTTCGCCGACGTTGCAACGAAAAAAAAAAGGTTATTCTGCTTTTACGCTCACAAGACACAAAACTGCGAGAGTTTTGCTTCTTTGTGTGGGTGAAAGCTTGAGAAACAGTTTCCTTAGTCCTCTGGAATGTCGACCAACATGTCGCTAATGTTATTGTTATTTCAAAGTCTGGGGATGAAAACAACCTAGGGAATTAAATACCATTTTCTGCGCTCAAAGTGGTTTCAAAGTGGCTAGATAAAAAAGTACACGCCAAATTACACACATTCCGTGAAAATACAATTTTCCCTAACATCTTTCCATACTAGTTTTAGGGAAGGAGCATTCGACAAAACTCGAGCTGTTTCAACAAAATAACTAATTATAAACAATATTCAAAATAAATTGATTACCTTAGGGGTCTTCTATTAATTTTTCAAAGCCTTTCGATCGCACAAAACCCTAAGGCTCTGCTTCTAAAATTAAATGCACACGGGGTTCGAGGAGCAGCCTCAACGGCGATCTAGAGCTTTTAAAGTATCGGCATCAGTGTGTTGTGATAAATGGTCAGTGATCCAGCTCTAAGAAACTGACGTCAGTAATGTCGCAGCGGAGCATCTTTGGACTCCTTCTGTTTAACGTGCGCATAAATAATATAGTAAATATAGACGACAATGCAGATTTTATAAGTTACGCAGACGCCCAGTTTATTCTTTTCGGACGAAGTTGTCCACCGGGTTTTTTGTGCGGCAAATAGCGTTCTACAGAAGGTAAGTGACTGTGCAATCATTAACTAATTAGCAATTAATGCAGGTGCGACAAAAGCAAGACATTTCGATATAAATATAGTGCTTTCATGTACTCGAGGTCTTTCTCACCAAACAAGAAATATTGACTTTGTACAAAATCTGAAGGTTCTCGGTGTGATATTTAATGAGTGCAACGATCTGTGACGCCAAAGTACAATGTATAACAGGCAGACTTTCCAAAGTTGTTGGAATTATTTATAAATGCTAACACATATTACCCCTTTCGGTCTTAGTCCTGCTTTGTAACTCCTTCTTTTACTCTTGATTTATCTACTGCTTCCTTGTTCGGGGTAGCACATCGGCCACAAATATGCATCACATGCATGTTCTCCAGAAGCGACTCATCTGAGTTGTGTGAAATGAGGAGTTCAACGTTCACACATTACAACTTTTCAAAAACGTTCACACAGTCCCAATTACAGAGAATTACAAATATAACCTTCTAACATATCTAACGTTTGTAAGGCTAAATCAACCTGTTTTTCTATCAATCACCAATATCAAGCGGAGGGTGTCTGCATATGCAAACCTTTGAGTTGACACATGGTCAACGCCTTACTCGAGAACAGGTTACGGCCGCCGGATGCTGTAGCTCACGTTGCCTCATGTCGTTAATAGTACTCACAGATTTGTCACGCATTTGATGAGGTTGAGCAGAATTATTCCTTTTTTAATCTCTAGTGTAGTGAACCGCGCTAGGGTGACTCCCCGAAGTATTTCTTTTAATTTACGTTTATCTTTCGCTTTCAGCGCGAGCACCACAGCGCGTGCTCACGCTCTGGCGAGCCCGTGACTAACGAGTTCGATTCCCAATGCTGTAGTGGTCTCGACGTTCCTTCATATAGCTTTTTTTCGTGCCTATTTTTATGTCCCATAAAAATGGGCACAAAAAACAAGGAAAACACAACACTAAGGCTAAGCCAAGAAAGGTTTGAAATACATTAAGAACATTTGTTCCAAGTCGATTCCTTCAGATTAAACTTTGACGAACGGATTACTGCTATGTAAAATAGTTAACCTTATCGCTGCTGTTGATTAGAAACTGTCAAGCAACGACAATCAGTTTTTCCCCTACCCCTTTTCCCTGGAGGTAAACAATAAAGTTGAAAGTTGAAAATTGAAATTATAATAGTGATATTTCCTTGAAATTGTTTTATTCCAACGGAATGTCCAAGATTGTTGGTCGTGGGATTAGGGTTAGTCCATGATAGCAAACCAACAAATAAAATAATAGCCGTGATTATGCACTTTTTAAACTGCTTGACTGGCTTCAATGGGTAGTAGTGTCGGGTGCGATAGAATTTAAGTACTATAATGTTGGACTAAGTCGGACTGGCTGCCGACGATCGTCTGCGGAGTAGAGTAAGCATAATGAATTATGCATGAAGCCACCAACTCTCACGATCTTAGTATGCTGTACTAAGCATGACTCGATGCCGACGATTGCCTGCGAACTAAAGTTTCAAGGACTAGGGATGACTCACCGCCGACGATCGTCCATAGACTAAGTATGCTGGGCTACGTATAACATACCGGCGCCTACGGACTAAGTATGATGGACAAAGGTTTGAATCTCCACCAACGGTCGTCTGCAGGTACTATGCTGGACTAAGTCTCAACTCCCCGATGTCTGCTTGCCTACTAAGTACGCTGGACTAAGTGTGAGTGGCCACCAGTGGTTGCCTGCCTACTAAATATGCTGGACTAAGTATGATTTGCCGCCTATATTCACCTGTGGATTAAGTATTCTGGACAGTATTGCTCGCTGCCGACGGACGCCTGTGAACGAAGTATTCTGGATTAAGTACCCTGGACCAAGTATGAATCACCGTCAACAGTAGCTTGCTGGCTAAGTACGCTTAATTAGGTGGGACTTGTAGCCGAACGTCGTCTGTGGACGAGGTATTTTGTACTTAGTCTGACCTGCCGGCGACGGCCTGGCAACCAAATATGCTGGACGAAGTATAATTCGCCAGTGACCTTGTACTGCGGCGTAAGTATGCTGGACAAGGTGTGACTGTGCCGACAGTCGAATGCGGGCTAAGTATGTTTGAATAAGTATGACTCGCCTCGCATATCACCTGCATACTAAGCTACGCATAACCAAGTATGCTTAACCAAGCATCAGTCGCCCCGGACATCCATGTGCTACCGCAGGCGAAGGTTGGCGGCAAGTCGATACATTTCGTTGGCTTGTGCTTTAGTTTATCTCCTACTTGCAGCACCGAGCAAAGATGTCGGATTGCAGGTCGCATGGTCCGGTGTTCAATTCACTCTTATCTGCAATGTGAACCTCTCTAGTATGAATGTGTTGTTGCTGATATGCATGGAATTTTATGACTAATTATGCATTTTATATATGTTGCATGCTTATGCAAAGCCTGTTACGAACTGTATACGCATTATGTTTCCTTAGCCTGCATGTAACGCTTTTTCGTGACATTTGAGCGTTACACGCTTTCATTAAATCTTGTTCATAAGCATATTCTGTAAGTTAAAAATTTATGAACTATTGTTTATTCGACCGAACGCGATGAAGTGCGGCTACTTCGACATTAACCTTTATTGGTGAAAACTATTATAAAAGGAAATTTTACGGTGACGAAATTGTGGTTGTAATGTGCCGTGCACACACTGAGGACTACCTCAAGGACTACGTCAAGGACGACCTCTAAGATTACGTCGAGGACGTCAGGTCACATCAGCTTCAGCTACTGGCGCTTACGAGTTTACGCGACCGAAGTTAACATGAACGGAGCTTAGTCGACCAGAGCTTACGCTTCAGCCACCACCACTAAAACCTCGAGCACTTCAGCTACTCGCGTTACGAGACGTCGAGCGAGGTTGAGCTTATAAGGCTACCGCCTTCAAACAATTTCTGTTTTACGGATGTCCGGCTGCTAGCTGCCTCGGATACAATTAAAATGATTGAAAACGGGAAACTACGGAACGAGGTTTTAAACACAACATTGATACCAGTGGACCTTTCCTAAAAGTAATGTTGTGCGCATGCGCACACCCTCTCCCCTCCCCTGGCTTTGCTTCCCGCTGTCGCCATTTTTGGGGCAAAAGTTCCGGTCGAACAACATATTCAGCATCTATCTTTACGCGTATTTCATCTTTTTCGGCGATTTTTTGTTTGAGTATATGCTAACTTGTAGGCACCAGAGGCAACAGAGATCAATACAACTGCGCGATACCAATATATTTTGACGGGCAGAGGCAAGTTGGGCATCCCTTATTTTGTAGTTTAAAGACGACACCGCCGAAGGCGCTCGTTACTGGAAGAAGGTTCGTCGTCAAACTTAATTATGTATCACTGTTTTTTTTTCTTTCTTTCAAGATTATACTAAAAAACACAAAGGCGTGACATTATTTTTCTTTTTTTTTTACGATTTGCATGCATTTATTTGTTCTAGCTGCACAAAATAATTTCGCTACGTATGGAACATGCGGCAATCACCTTTGAAAGAGCGAGTTGTGCTGTGATAAACACTTTGTACCCAGAGAAACAGAGTCGCATCAATGTTAACATTCTTCATACTCATTTTTGCAATGACTATATGATCATGCCCGTAAAAATCATACAAAAAGGTTCAACTTTGTTAAATTATCGTTTTAAAGACTTTGTCAGCGACTTCTGACTTAACAGTTAGGTTAGTGGATAAGATTCATAGACTTAATTATTATAAACACGAATTTGCCACCATGTCTCTTGAACCTTTTTTGTGGGTATATTGGCATTTCCTATTATTGGTTTGGCATACAGATACTAAAAAATATTCAATCAAAATTACAAACATGCCATGTAAGCACTCATATAGTGACGGTGCCAATAAGGATATTTTCGTTTTTATTTCTAGTTCCTGTTTCTCAAAGTAGATTTATCCACATCCCCGATCAATAAACACTAACATGACAAAAACAGCTGCTTTGTATCAGATATTTCACAAACTAGAGAGTGCCTGTACGCCGTCCCCAAATAATAGTTTAATTAAAGGGCAACTCCGCTCAAATGTGAAGATTCTGGGAAAATGAGCGATCTTGCATTAAAAAGCCCTTATCAAAAGACACCACATCATTTGCTTCGCTGAAAATTTGATATGTACTTTTAATTCTAATTTTAAGCACGGGAGGAAATCAAACCGAAACTTTGACTCCGTCCGGCAACATTGGCCTCGGGCCGCCAAGAACATGGCCATCACGTGGTACGAGATGTCACGTGATCCTCTACGCAACGAGGAGCGGGATTGTGGCAGGCGTATGCCTGGCGTAAGTGTCGACTGAACCGCACTCTTCGTGGCGTTTCCCTGTCTACGACATTCGACGACGTCTGCACAACTGCGCCATATGTCTGCGCACGTAGTGTCCCTAGTGTAGACGAAACTCCGGAGACAATAGTCACAAACAGTGAGACGACGACGGCGGTTGTGACGTGGGAGATGGTGGTAACTGCGGAACCACGGCGGGTCAGCAGTACGGCTCGCAAGAAGCGCGCTGCACGGGCGTGCTACGCCAATCACGTGGGCACCGCTGAGCACCGAGAGGAAATGTAGCTGACGTCATCCGCTACGCTCGCGCAGGGAACTAAAAACAAGCAAAAGGGGGCAAAGGTGATGACGTTTAGCTCAATGTTGGCTACGCCCACGCCATAGCCTTGACTGCGCTTTTGGTTGCGTCTGAATTCGCACTCTCGAGTCAGCCGATTTCGGCAACTTGGCAAGTCGCAAAGTTTGCCGGACCGTTTAAGAAACATTTAGACAGAACTGCGCCGTAATATTTGACCTGTGGTCTTCCTAGGCGATACTGTAGAGGGCGGCATTTTTTCCAAAACCAAAAATGACGTGGAGTTTCTCTTTAAGGATATATACGGAAGCACCCGCATTTTGTTAGCATTTATGCATCCGGGGCCTGTCACTGACCAGCCTTTTTGCATACTCCAGGAAACTCTGTTTCATTGAAAGGCGTGACTTTTATTTTCTTTCTTACATCTTTGCCCCTCGTCCTGATTTGTATACGATAATTGATATGTGGAGCAATATGAGGCGAGAAAACTATTTACCATAAACTCTGCCCCAGCCCACACCATAGAAGGTGACATTTGAAGGCGGTTCTTCTGCAGTGTTCTGGAAGGCAGATTGGCTGAATGTACTTTGTAAACTTTGACCGGTTTTGTTAATTTCAATAGCGCAAGGTCCTTCTGTAAGACAAATACGGTAGTTCAAACAAAAGCCGATTCAAAGCGGTTTTTTTATATTTTTAAACAAGAATATTTACCATGAAATGGGTACAGTTGTCTTGATAGGGTATACACACGTAATCCACATCCATGCAAATGACCTGGCCTTCCAGATACTCATGGACGGGAGTTGTGCCACTTCTTTCTGGATAGACATTTTTCTCGGTGTTTCGTTGACAATGTACGGTAAAATTGGTTCGTTTCGTACTTCCCAGGCGAACTGAAAGAAAGTCTGTAGTGTTCTTGTCTCTTCGAGCATTAGGGGAATGGACGGGGAGAGACAAAAATGTGTATTTGATGTTGAAATACTGAACTCTACGTCAAAGCACGAAACGCCTTCACCACCTACAAGTGATATATGAAAACAAAAACGGTTAATGAACTCACGACGACATTTATTTGAGTCCTGATAACTAGAGAATATGAGAAACATTATTATATTCATATTCCGAGCGTTCCATTTAAGACGGAGGCAAAAACTGCTGCAGTACTCTGATTACAGCTAAACTCCTCACACGTAGAAAAAACTATTTTCGGTAGCGGTGGGAAGGGGGGGTCAGTTATTTTCGTAGGAATCACTAGTCAATAGTGATTGGTGGAGCAACTTACAACAAAGCGGTATTGCTTATCGCTAATGAAAGTCGCGGTAACATCATATATATCAACTGTTCTTGTTTCTAGTATTGAGAATTTCCCCTCAAACAAGCCGTGAAAGCCACAATAATGCGGTCTGTGCACGTGAGTAATACGACCAGGGAGACACATATACGAGGTTAATCGTCACTATAAGTAAAACAATAAATGTACCTAGAAGCTGTGAATGAACTTAATCATTAGTAAATATCAGCATCGTTTCAATTATAAACTTGCTGAGCGTCATCGAAAACCACTACTCTATTAACATTTAGTTCGGATTTGGAGCCTGTGGGAAGCGCGGTGATGAACTAGGTGCGCGACGGTGTTATTATAAATATCCTTGTCTTGGCCGTACAATTCGCAACTCTAAGTAGACGAACTGTACCTAGCGTTCCATATTCGAACCCGTTAGCAGTGACTGTCTCGCGCTAATTACTTTTTATGCAAAGGGATTGTTTGTCGCGTGGTTGGGAAAACACGAATCTGTTTAGTGAGGGCCTGCAAAGCACGTGTTTTGAGTCGCGTATAGCGTTGCGCCTGTTTCGTGAGCTGTACCCGCACCACCCCTTTCTCACGCGCTCTAAATCTTGGTGAAATTTACTTACGTGGTTTTTTTCGAAGACGCTCAGATTGCTTCTAATTCAAATCATATGTTTCTTTTCAATCATTACAAATTTATTTGGCATGTTGTAGTTAATTATTGAACTTATTGTGGGGCTTAGCCCTCTACATCATGTTCCCCTGGTTGCTTAACTCACCAGCATAGAGCATATTACTCTATAATACAAACATTTTTTTAAAACAAATATGTAAACACTCAACTCTTCGAAAACGCCTGGCTTTGCTGTCTATTTTCGCGTCTTACATTTTCTACCTTTGGGGTCCTCGCCAAAAACGCATCCTACGTACAAATGTGCACAAGTATAATTGCATAACGTTATGCAGTGCGGTTTTCATTTTCGCGATAGGTTCAGCTCTCTTTTATTGAAATTTGGCTTCCTCGAGGCCCGTGTTTTAGGAGCTTAAGTCTTTCCTGTTATCCAAAACAAAATTCGAAGCACTTTATTAAAAATGTATTTGATGAAAGAAAAAAGAAAAGAACGTTAGTACAAAATTGGAGGAAGATCAGCAAAGAAACCGTACAGAAATTCATTGATATTTTTAATAAATCCATGTGAAAAAAATCAATCGCGATATTCTTTTCATAGCCGCCATACGCGCATGGGAGGGGGGGGGTACAACTTTCTTGGAAAGTGGCTTGGCTACAACAACGGCTTTAATAATTATTGCATTAGATGTTCCCGTATTTCCTCAAAGTATTTGTCGCGTTTCCCTTCCTCTTTTCAATAAATTTCGTGAGTGCGTCTTAGATGATGGTGCGACTCATGCAGGTGTTCTGAGAGAATGATCAGTAAAACTGCAAACATTTGTCAGGGGGTTATATTTCTCGTTCGATTTGATGATTAAAGTATTTGAACTTGTCCACGCATACGCGTATATTGCGGTCATTTACGCATATGCAGAATTTTCAATGCGGTTTTGTCACTTCGTTAATACGAATATACAAGGTGTTAGCAATTTTTATTTAGATTAATTACAAAACATTCATAAAAGATCCGCTAATAAAGATTGTTTAAATGAGTTATACGGCCATGGGTACATTATGTGGGTGACTAACCTTTGCGATAAGCAGGATAGCTAACTAAACTTTCTTCATTAACTTTAACTAGTAAAAATAATGATATGTTTTCAAGTAGAAACATGCTGAGCATAATCAAAAACAACTATATCGGTCAATTTTAGAACGACCTGAAGCTAGTGGTTATTTTGCAGTTTATAAAGACATTAAGTAAAACTGGGAAGTGTTTCGTAAAGGGATTACATAATCGCAGCCCCAAAAGTTTCCGCCTCGTCTGCGTACGGTCTTAATCAAAGTTAGCGGGAACAGGGGAACGCTTGGCGTCAGACGCTATCAGAGCATTCGGCATGGCAGGGCTGCAGTACAGCGATTGGACGATCTGCAGTTGTCCGCAGGGCTCTAGAGTACTTGGCAGTACCCAAGAGCACTCGGACTGACGTTCTCGCTAACGGTGATAGATAGCACCTCGTCGACAGATCGGCTTTTATAAACCCAAGTTAACCAATGTGAAATCGCGAAACTCAACGGGGGCTTGCAAAACTTTTTCCTTGTTTTGAAAAAAAAAACAGATGGAATAAATGTATACATACCTATAGCAATGAGCAGCAGTTAATACAAACTGGCTGCTAATTAAAACACCACCACAATGGAATTGATCTTCCGCAGTATACAGCCCCACCATCCACGGCCAGTGGCCAGGAGTCGCCGCAGTACCATTAATAATTCGTTCAGAAACGGTATCCTGCACTTCACGTCGTCCACATATCTTCATTAAATCATCTCTCTCCCCGTTTTTGTATCTCGGGCATACCCCTGCTACAAAAGGCAAGTAGGAAACAACCGTCTTTATATGAGGGCATCTACGCGGCTAAAATTATAATTAATAAATATTTAAAAAAAAGTTTGGAAAAATTTATTGCGCTGAGGTTGATCAGTTCACTAACACTGCACAGATGCAGAAATCGGTGACGCAACGGCCACGTGGTATATGGTCCTCTGATGAAAATCGCTATTCGGTTTGTCGCCTCAATCGGTTATAATAGCCAATTCACTGGACGGATCGAATCGCGATTTTCGTCCGCGGACCGTGTAGCACGTGACCGTCGCGTCACCGATTCCTGCGATCCGCGCTCCATCCACGGAGGCGCGGACTGGTAAAGTCTAGCACATTTTAACTCCCGGATTTTTGGTGTGAGATTGACTTGAAAGGCGTTTAATCTGGTAACAGTACAATGTTTTTTTTTTTTTTTTGACTTTTAAAACAAATAGGGCGCATCGTTGCGTTTTGTGCATTCGATGGTACATTTTATAGAACGATATTTGTTCCGCGCGTGAAAGAAGCTGCAGAAACATCGTCCGGCTGACGCTACGTAGTTTCCGGTACACCTCCGTGTCCGTGTCAAGAAGCTTCCGCCAAAACTCGTCTAGCACACCGCGATAATTCGTGCACGTCCGATCAGCCCCTCACCGAGCTAGCCCTTTCTTGTGGCTGTGGTGTACTGAAGTGTTGTGCACGAGCGCAGAGTACGTGAAGGTGTCACCAAACGCCTTTCCTCGAGCACAGAAATTTGTCGCGTCTACGCCGAAGACTTCTCGAGCCGGACCATGTCTGTGTCACTGTCGTGCCTTGGGTTAGTAAAGCTATAGTGGCGCTTTGCGCGAAGCCTATCATGGTGTTTTGTCTCGATCTGTACGCAACAGCGGCAACGATTCTTTATCGCTGTAGCAGACGTTGATTTCTCTCTGGACTACGGTGCCACGGTGCGATGTTCGAGCTTCGCGGGACTGTGGGCTGGCGAGCAGGTTCGGTTCGTCCTCACTGGCGTCTGCTCGTTTTCTCCTTTTCTGGATACCCTTGGGAGACGGACGAACAGCGGATCATGTTTGTCACGTGATCAATCCATCCGCAGATCAGTCCCTCACGTGAATCGCTATTAGCAACAAAGTGGTTGAGAAAGAGTCGAAACATAAAAACAAACCAATCATAAAAATGAACAGCCCGCTGGCTCCAACACGGGGTCCGCGCAAAATGACACAGAAAAAGAAAGACACAGAAAAAGAAAGACACAGAAAGCCAGGCGCAGAGAAGACGCAGAGGCACTGTAGCGTTTCATTAAAAAAAAGTAAAATAAAGTTAGAAACGGGAACTGTGTAGCGATACCTTCCTCCGATTGCTTGACTTTATCGCGCTCAAGGGAAGTTAGCTATCGACTGACTGTGTGCATTATATTATTGGAAACGAGTTTCCTTTTTATCTCCGCTATAACGCTCTTTTGTTCCCATGTATGAGGAAAAGTAGGTATATTTCTCCAAAACTCCTTTGTTTTCTGTGTCTTTTTTTTCAGTTAAGTGAACGTATACATTTATTTCGGTAATGACATCAGATTTTATACGCACACTCGTCTCCATGCAGCACATTTACATCGTAGTAGTGAAAATATTGCGATAGCTTTTATGCTGCATTTTATTTTTATAGATGGCGATGGCGTCGGCAGGATTAGCCAGATTTTCTTTTCGGCAAAACATGTATGACCAAGCTATTTATAAAAGCGGCAAGGTCAACAGCATAGTAGGGCGTATTGATAGATCGGAATCCTAGATTTGAGCCGTAACTAACTTTTAAAAAAATTATTTGTATAATTTTTAACAAAAAAAAACAGCGCAAAGAAAAAATATTTTTTTCGCATGCCTTGCATAAATTTTGATATCAGGATGTTGTCTTATCTAAAAAATGAAAGCCGTTTACAACTCCCTGTAACGCCGGATTGGAGCGCAGCTCTTGAGGAGGAGGACGGAAGGGTACTGAGGGGAGGGTATACCCCTGCTCCCTCCTCCTCCCTCGTTATCCTGCCTGCTACTCCTCCTCCCCTTATCCTCCCCCTCCACCCCTCCTTGTCCTTCACCTCCTCCTCATCCTTCAACCTCATCCCCTTGCCTCCTCCTCCTCTCACCTCCCCCTCCTCCTCCACCCTATTGCTGTCCTCTTTGCCACTGTTCCCTCGGGCGGTCTTGCCCTAAGAGCTGGAGGGGTCACGTGACCCCTAGGCCACGTGACCCCTCCAGGTCACGTGGCCTAGGGGGTCACGTGACCTAGGGGGCCACGTGGTCTAGGGGGCCACGTGGCCTAGGGGGTCAGGTGACCCGGGGCCACGTGGTCTAGGGCCTAGGGGGTCTAGGGTCCCCGGTCACGTGACCTGGGGCCTAGGCGGTCACGTGACCGGGGGCCACGTGGCCCCAGGCCACGTGGTCTAGGGGGCCACGTGGTCACGTGACCTGGGGCCTAGGGGGTCACGTGACCGGGGGCCACGTGGCCTGGGGCCACGTGGTCTAGGGGGCCACGTGACCCCTAGGGCCACGTGGTCTAGGGGGTCACGTGACCCCAGGTCACGTGACCTGGGGCCACGTGACCTAGGGGTCACGTGACCTGGGGTCACGTGACCTTGCGGTTACGCCGACGCCGACGGCGACGCCGCTCAGGCCGGAAACGGGCGCCTAAGAGCTGCGCTCTAAAAGACAAAACATCGACTTAAAAGCCAAGAAAAATATTTTTCGCAGAAAGTACACATTTTCACTCACGCAATTGTAAATAGTTTTTAACAATGAAAGCAAAAAAACAAAAACAAAAACTTTCGCTTTGTTTTTTTGTTGTTTCCCTCGTGCGAAGATAGGCAAAGCCAATGCATTCCGAGGAGTTCCCCTGCTAGCGGAGACTCCAGGCTCGCCACGGGCACCGGGATCAGTTTTTGCCCGCGCGCAGCAGGAGTTTCGAGTATTGGTCTCAAAGGTATTTGGAGGCATTTTCGAGTACACTGTTAGAAAAAGGCAAGTTCGGAAAAAACAAAATGTGTGGGACTGGTGGCCGAATTCAGCTCGGCCCCCGATCCCCGACGTGTTACTGCGTGTTCTGGGTGCGTTGTTCTTACACTAGCGAGAGTGCACGCCGAAGTCAAAATAATAAAAGAACACGATATTTATTCAATTTTTTTTTTTTAGTTTGCGCGCAACTTGTACGTTTTGTGAGGCAACAATTGTTCGATATGAATGAGGGTTTGACTTTCCTATGACGGGTGCATTGACATCATGGCTTTTTTGGCATCTCTAGTAAAAAAAAATTTCTCTTTATTTCATTCGATAATTTTTAGAATTCTATACTTCGTAATTATTTCTCAATTCTGTACAAAGCGCACGACGACCGCCTAGAATAGGCAGTTCCAGCTCATGCTCGGCTGTCATGGTGTGTTTTGGTGCGGAACATTCCTGGATTTGCCTCGTGTAAAATAAAAGCGGTCGGGGGCTGCTTTGGGACAGTTGCCCAACCGTCTGTGGAGTGAATAAAGCTCCGCATTGCTTTTTAACGTTTTATAGGCACATTTTGGCCGCATAGAACATTTATTTTAAGTTTTACATGCGTCTAATACTTTCCATCCTGTGACAATATTCACCTTACAGTAGGATTATTACTCGTGGACCTATGATTCGTGGTATCGGAGTGTATTTTGATTGTTCTTTCTTGTTTGTCTGAATGCCACTCCTATTGGCCGATCTGCAATTATAATGATAGAACAGATCACTCGTATAACTAAACGTCTTTATGAGTGTTACATGCGAACTCAGGTTGTTCTCTTCTCTAATTATACCTAGAATAGAGTTTCGATTGTACGGATTGTGCTCAGCGCACCCGATTCAGCAAAAACAGCGTGCATGCACGAACGTTTTGCGCGTACAGTGTATGTCAAATAGTGGCCGAAGTTTTTTTTTTTAATAATTCTGAATGCCTATTTATATATAAATTCTTTAAGTTCATTATGTAAGAAGGCTGTCCAAAGGTGTAGATTTTTGCCCAATTAATGCACAGTGATACATACGCTGTCAGCTTGTGCGCACAGTGAATAATAATGTACCTGCTCGGGTGAATAGGAGTGCTCTTTTTGTCCTCACTATCAGCATACGTCATCACCAGTGACAAGGTTTCAGGCATCTGTCAATAATGTCGAGACTGAAAAACTTTGGATTTTTCTAAAAATGATTCCAAGTTCAAAACAAAGTATAATGAGATGCTTATTTCTTTGCTCAAAATTTGTTATTTTCCTTGCTTCTGTTTTTTTTTTCATGTCCGTGAAGTATTCGTATTTCATTTGTTTGAGTACGTTTTACATTCTATTGCGTTGCGCCTCATTACATAATATTGATATTTATGGGCACAGAAATAGAGATATGATTAACACAGTAGGAAGAAATCATTCCAGTGATCGGTCTCTGGAATAAAACAAGAGGTGTGTCTTGATCGTTTCGGAAGGAGAAAGAAAATTTCCAGATGAATAAAAACTATACATTATAGCAAATGGCCTAACAAAGATCGATCTTCAACGGTATCTGCCACCCTCAACGTCACGCTCCCAAGATACGAGCAACGTTTGCTCCGTTCCAGTTCAGAATTTACGTTTTTGAATACTCATTATTGCGTAGAGCTATATCTGATTTGAATAATCTGTCCGATCAAGTTGTCAACTGTTCTAATCCTGATTTATTTGAATTCCTGTTAAATTAATTACATAGTTAAATTGATTGGCTGCGTAAATCAATATTTGTGATATATATGGCTGTTTGTAATGCTCTTCCAGCATAAGATGTTAATTTTTGAATGAATCTTCTATTTATTTTTATTTTTAATTTTATATCCAGCTGAATCAACTGCTTAGTTAACTCCTTAATTACATGTTTAAATATTGTTTATGCCTTGTTTTGTTTAGTTAAATTGTTTTGAGCACATGATAAATATTGACGGTGTATTTTCCCTCTCCTTTGCAGACCGCAAGGTCCACAGTGTTCCAAATATATAAATAAATAACATAAATATTGGGAAGAATGCTGATGGTGATGATGACGCTTGTGGTGGGGGTGGTAGTAATGATATTGTCACGAATGAGAATTAATGAAGCGACGAAAACTAAACGGAACTAAACGTTTAATGGGGCGAACTTGAGCCCAAAACAAAAAAGGAAACAGAAGATAACACTAAAGCGTCGCAAGCGTCGATGGCGGCGTAGCAGTAGGGTCGAACGCTGGGGCAAGACTGACTGCGGCTTGCCACGCGGAGCACCTTTGTAGCCGCGTGGGAGCATTCGGCCGAGAATGCTCGGAGCGTAGAAATTCGAAACTCAGTCCGACAAGAAAGTTCTCGAATCTGCGAGAACGCCAAGTGGAAAGAATAGATAAAAGAACAATCCGCTCCCTGGAATCGAACCGAGATCTTCCGCGCGACAGCGAAGCACTGTAACAATTCGGCCAACTACGCTTTTTTTATTACCAGGTTTGCATAAAACAATACAGGATAGATGCGAAGAACTGTATGTTGGGAACGGTAATAGACACGCGTTACACAACACACATCTAAAGAGTTAAGTGAAATCTAGCCTGTCTTGCTAGAGTTAGTGAAGTTAAAAGGGTTTTAAAGTTGCCAGCTCATCCAGAACAGGCAACCACTCAAGGTCACTATTAATCTTTTTGTAGCCTTCCCGGAGGCGTTTAACGCTGTCAATGAAATACTCGCGGACAGTACGGGCGTTTACGTCTGCATGACGTACCGCCATTCGACTTTTCCATATACTGTGGAGCCCCAGGAGCAGGATTGTGTCATATGGTACCGGTTCACTGTCTGCCGTTAGAAAACGAATCCCATACGGTGTTAACGGTAGTTCTTTTTTGATTGTGCGCTGGAGCACGTCCCAATATAGCAAAGCATCCCAACAATCTAAAAAGACGTGTTCGATACTTTCTGGCTGCTTGCATAATTGGCAATTTACTGTCCAGTATAAATTTATTCCTTTAGCTTCTAAAAAAGTTTTTACGGGCAGTGTTTCACTATGTAATTTAAAAAAGAATGTTTTAACCCCAGGGGGAACCAACGCTTTTTTAACACGTTTTAGCACGTCCTGCCCGGGGGCTCCAGCGTATATGGACCTATATCGTGGCAAGGGCATTAACACATCCACCAAATCTCGCGTCAATCTTTTGCGCGATACAACAGACAAATAATCCCGAGAAAACCGTACAAAAAGGAAACGACACGCTGATACAACTTCTCTCAAAAAACGCGATAATGTTCCGTAGCGAACACGGCACGACGAAACCACATAACTGGGCAACACATCAAAGAGCTTTGTTTGTATTACCGTGCGCAGAAATGGGTCAGCTTGATCGCGCACAAACATAAATCGTGTAACGAGTTGACGGATGAAGAGGTGACACAGACCAACACCACCATCTCGGGGTCGAAGGAAAAGATTGGCTCTACTAGTCCGCTCCCACTGAGACGCCCAAATGAATACTGCAAACACCCGGTGAAATCGCTGAATATTGACTCTAGAACAATGTAGTACTTGAAGAACGTACCATAGTTTCGACATAAAGAACAAGTTACAAACTGTCGCACGTGCGAAGATCGACAATTCTTTCGTTACCCACTTTTCCGCGGTTGCCTTCAGTTGATTAGTTTCCTCCCGCCAGTAGTCGTTATTTTCGCGATAATGTTCGGCCAACTACGCGCTCGCTCAGCGACGCGCCTGGCAATATGTTGCTGTTTTTCCTAAAATGTTTTCGTCGGTACGCCTCATAAAATGAAGATACTTATATGCGTTATTTTATATAAATACTAATGCTGAGTATAGGCTGTATTCCCATTTCCAACACAGGAGGAAAGGCAGGCCTCCCAGATGGACTGATCTTTTTTCGGTCCAGAGACAGTCCGAAGCGTACAGGCCTAGGCCCGTGGCCGCAGGGACGCCTGCCACCGTACAAATTGCACTTATATATACCTAGTTATTTACCTACATTTTCAGGAAACAGACGTTTATAGGAGATTGCTGCGTACGCAACTGGGCGACTTATAAACGAGTTTTAGTTGATCGCTCCTATACCTCCGATAACGATTGAGATACCTGTGCTAAGGCATCAACGGAGCATTGGGTATCGTTATCAGGAGTTACTAGAACGATCTACTCAAACTCCTTATTAACCGGAAAATACAATAAACATAGATTACCGTAAATCGTGTCCAGGATTTGTCGGCCATAGTTTGGTATCGAGGGCGAGTCAGAACGGCACAGTCGACGATCTTTAAAACTCCGCTGTGCATTCGTGCTGCTTTGCAGTTTTAATTCAGTAAAACTAAACATGCCTTGATATAAAATGTTATATCGTGTCATATATGTCGCAAAATATAAACACACAATTATTAAAAGTAAAACAAAATGCAAATACATTCCAATGCTTAACTCCAAATAAAACCTCCCGCTTGTTTGCAGCGCTTGTTAAGGCTTAAAACTATTGAACGATAAATACTTTAGTCGTGATCAGTATATTCTAAGTGATTATTCTGTTAGGTTTTATGTTTGGAAGTTCTGCGGAAAAATTAAAAATGCTTGCTTTACAACTTGGTGCAAATTCTTGAATTTTAGGAGTGGGCACCGTCGCATTCCACGGTAAGACACTGCAGCATTTCTCGTGGCTGGAATCAGGCGTTGTAAATGTTATAACATCTATAAATATGTATAATATGTATGATGTGTTTTACATTATTTTGTAAATATTAAAAAAAAACTAATGGTTTACTTTTTTATGGGCGTACAGGTCAGTTTTTAAATGATACTGCGTATTCCACCAGGAATGGTGTAGCAATAAATAGTAAGAACCATTAAAAGTGTGAAACTTTCTCATCCTGTCACTTTTTCATTTGTCTTTCACGGTTTGATTTTTTTTTTTAGGTTTCTTGCTTTATTTTTGGGCGATTCAGGTTCAATCTCCAGCCCTGAACGGTTCGATCTGGATGAGCGTCGTACCAGCCTGCGGTCGTGAATCACTACTGCGTGCTGCACGTTAACGAGATCACCCTACCAGTCGCACTGCGCTGGCTAAATTGTTCATCTAGAGTGGGTAACAATGTCGCAATGTTATGGCAGACTTAACTCCTGCTGTATAACAACTTACCTCTATTTTTTTTTCGGGTAATTCAACAAAATGGTAAATATGGACAAGCACGGCTGCCCTCTCGCAGTAGTTTGGTAGAAATGTAGTTTTTACACTTTATTTATATTATATGCATGGATGTCAACGCAACCGGGTAAGAAATTTATTATTCCATAAAATGGTAGCAATGAAGTTGGTTAAATTTGTATTCAATGCCCGGTCCCACTTAAAGCATAAAACAGGTTTACCCAAAGACGTTGAATTTAAGATCACTTAATGGTCCAAAGAATAACACTGCATACCATTCCAGGATTTCAACGCCTAACTGAATTGATGTGGCGAAGCATTCGAAATAGAGTTTCTTTATCTAGTTTCCCGCTAATTTTTAATATATGTATTATTTCAGTCCTTATGTTCAATGTAGTATATGTGCACGCTAAGGAACTCTGTATTAAAATATAATCTAATGATTATTTAAGAACTTGATGGCAGGTTTTCAGCACTCAATTATTCAGTTTTGGCATTAGATACTCAAACTGCAGATTCAGATAATGAGCAACGTGCAAAATAACGCTATTTAAGTCTAAAAGGGAAACTCATAACGACGATATGTTATGAATTTTGTTTTTTGCTTTTTGTACATGAATATTGAAAGCATTCTGTTCTTACATTTCTACGCATTTTCTCTTACTCTGCGCTGCAGGTGGGAGCATGTTGGATCTGATTATTTAGCAGCTAGGCATTTTCTAGGTAGCCGACTTTAAGCGTTGACGCAGCACTTTTTTTATTTTTTTTAACAACACGGAAGTTTCTTGAGAACTCAGATATCGAGGGGGGCAGGCTCAAAGATCAACAAATCAACTCTCATCCCTCTTCGCCTCAATCTTAGCTTTTTGCAAAAAAATAAACGTAAAGGTTTTTTTGTTTTTTTTCAATATGACACATTTGCCGCAAATCTTGGTTTCCAGATCATCAGTCCTGGTCGAAGAAGATTTCTCATTCCTCTACGCAGCGCTTCCATCTTCACCATCTGAAGAAACCACGCACGGTGAATGGGGCGCGATCCCGAGCTTACTTTTTGCTGTGATTTGGTTTAGCCGGGGATTTCAAGCGCACAAAAAAGACGAGAGTCATGGCCATGCACTTTTGGCGCTGTACGCCTGGCTCCACAGGGTCGTAGCGTTGGCTGGGTTCGGGCTAAATGTGAAATGTAGCAAAGAATAATATTTTCAGTCTTGCGACATAGATATTAGCGGATATCGATTTCATTTTGAATTTTGTGAATATTAGCTGGTGACTCATCGAAAAAGACAGTTGAATTAATTTTGGAACATTTTGAATCTTTCAGAATTGAGGGGAGGCTCAACCACTCAAAAATTTATCCTCGGTAAATTTTGCTCGAAGTCTACGGGCTAATACCTCAGGTACTCCTTTTTCTTTCCGTGATCGTGAGAGGGAATGTTTACTTACCGAAAAATGTACTGACAATAAGCAGGATACCGAAGTGGCGTGAGTTCATATTTCCTTTCCACAAGGCGAAATCCCGACGCTCTCTTTTTTTATCGTTAGAACAATGTTTTTCCCTATGTCTAAGCTATCGGTGAATGGGAGAAACTTCTGGCGGCAGTTAGGTACAGTACTGCGGATACTAAAAAGCCCCTCGCGAGCGGGCTCCTTGTTTCTTTATGAGGAGCTCTTGACGGGTGGCTTACGTTCGAACAAGCGCTGACGTCAGGACTCGACCATCTGGAGCGGATAGCGGGGAGTCCATCAACGCGAACTGCCGCTATCATCTGTGCCTGAGTTACCGCGGTATGATTGAAGAGGGGAGGTGATTCTCGAAACGACGCATGTGGAGCAGGTGGGGCTCCCCTAACTGTTCCACATGAAAGAGTCCTGACGTCGGCGCTAGTTCGATCGTTACCTACCAGTCCAACGCTCTTCAAAAAAAAAAACCCAACAACTACTGTTTGCGTTGAGTTATTTAGTATTTGCATGGCTGCACATCGTTACGCATGCTGTTTACCAGCTACGCAACTGCAACACAGTTGAATGAACCCGTTTTCTGCACAATCGTTTTGGCGCACCCCATAATATGGTATCCTACGCAAAAAAGTTGAGGTGAACGTTGTAATGCCTAGCAGATTATTCCTTCTCCTTTCGGTTTGAATTCAAGCCCCTCGATTAATCACGAGTGCTCATAGAAGGTGTTTTCAGATACGTTTGGCCGACCATGTCCAGTGTCCATTTTTAATTTTTACGAAAAATATATATTTTGTAGACTCAATGCCTACCAAAGCAAACCATGAATTGGTTTTGCAAAACAAATGTTTGTCTTTGCATAAAAAATAAATTAGTAGCACACTCTTAGTGCGAAGCGCTTTCCGGGAATTGCGCGAAGTTGACAATTCCAGCACCTCTCCCCACAAAACTATCATGGCTGCGGGTCTAGAAAAATTTACACATATTCACATCGAGTGTCGACGTTGTTATTTTCTTTATTTATTTATTTATTTATTTAATATTTACATCGAGTATCGACTTTGTTATTTTCTAGAAAAAATCGCAAGCATGACAGATTCCGCAAAAAAGCATACATTTGTTTTTATATTTATATTAATTTTTTTTCCCGCTCGAATAAATACCAGAATTTTAAACTTCGGCAGCATGTGGTCCTGTATTTGGTTCATACTGGCGCTAAATATGGTTACCCTGAGCGTCAAAATAAATTTATAAGAAGTGGTTAAAGGGGTCATAATAATAATAACGAGTTATTTTAAAACTCAATTTAAAAAAAAAGGCCACCTTCGATAAATTTTAAACTCTTCCACATTAAAGAGGCACTGACACCCAAAAGATCGCATTTTTTATTGTTTAAAACGATGCAAGTTGTTGTCATAAACACGCAAAAAATACGGCATCGCGAAGAAAAAGTTTCCCACGCGTGCGCGCGTCTTCTTTTTTTTTCTTAGACGTTTTTTTTTCGCTTTTCGTTTCCTTGTTTTCTTTTATTTGTGACGTTAAAATTATGAAATTTAGAAGCTTTGCAGGCGAAATTTTTATAACATTAAATAACGTTAATCGGAAAAAATATTTTCACCCAATCGCGAACGCACGTCTTTTTGAAATACCAAAAATCGGAGTCCGGTAAGATGTCGCCTCCTCCATTGGAAAACATGGCGGTGCTCGGCGCACATAGCAGAGGATGATCGGTGAGTCGGGGAATCGGACGAAGTAGCCATTCTTAGGTGCCTCAGACTTCGAAAAAGAAATCGTCAAACGGTCAAAAGAACTGGGTTTGGTGTCTGTGTATCGTAGTTTCGTGTGTGACTCCACCGGGGCAGCCATTCAGACGTCAAGCGTCGTCTTCTCGACACGATAGGCAGGCGGCACGGCACTCAACCTGTTTTCCCCGGTCCGCCGGTGCCCTCCTCTCCCGCTCCTCACCTTCTCGCTTCGGGCGTCGCGGTGGCAACGGCGGTTTGGCAACGTTTGGAGCGGAGGCGTGCAAGAGAGTCGACTCTCAGGGCTCAGCAATATTTGACGTCACCGCACAGGCGCGGATCGCGCGGGACCTTCGAATTCGGCATTTGGAAATTCTTTTTTACTTCACAAATACTGAATTCCCAAGTTTCAAATTTTGAGGATAATGTCCCGGCATTGTTTTCAATCGTTCCGGATAATGAAAAAAATGATTTTCATGTGTCAGTGCCCCTTTAAGGCCATTGAAAGGTACTAACAGAACCTGCAAAACATGTTGCGCCGCGTTCTAGTAAATTCGAGAACTTTGTTACTTATTCAAGGTCACAATGTTACTACTCCCGATTTTTCTGCGCCGATAATTAAAGAAGCCCACACATGTACAAAAGTAACTCCGTGTGGCAGCACTCGATCCTGCTGTCACGCCGCATCGACGCCTGCAACGCAACCCTTCATCTTTTTTCTTTTTTTTTTTTTGGGGGGGGGGGGGAGGGGGAGGGTGCACATGTTAACTCTATTAAACGTTTAGTTTCCCTCACTCATCATTCGCCTCATCAATTGTTATTTGTGTGGTGGTAATATTTACTCTAGGGGTCGTTATATTTGGGTCAACGTTTTACCACCCATAAGGTAGCATTTAGACTGCCTTTTTTCTTGGAGTGTGGAAACCGTAGCTGTCCTTTACCCGAGTCACGTTAAAATGAAGTAGTGCATTACAGACCTAGAGGTTAGGAAGGTACAGCTATATTAAAATAGTCGCATTGTGCTCAACTTCGTTCATCCTCAAATATCTGAACAAAATCAAGTTTCCTGATATCGAAGCATCGAATATCCTGCAAACCTAGAAAATGCCTGCATTTATCCTGTCATACAGAGCGATTTCGAACTCAATCGCCTTGACCTACAAAAAGGTAAACTGACTTGAATTAGAAACACTAACCAAAGCTTAATAAAAATAAAATTCGCCGACGTTTCGGGAGCCGCTCGGTCTCTTGGTCACTGATAACTGTGTGTTGGACGGAGGGGGAAGCCGCTTACGTAGGCAGGTTGCGATTGCTGCGTTCGGGGTTTTCCACGAAACGGCGGAGCCATGAAGCCTGGACGCTTGGGGAAGTGCCAGACGACATGTTGATGTTACCTTTTGTTTTCCGGATGTACTAGGATTCTAGGTCTAAACGTTTACGCCAGTGTCGTTCCGTGTCGAGGATCTAGCTTTCGTCAAACGACATGCCGTGACCCAGTTTTGCTGCGTGTTCAGTGAGGGCGCTGGCTTGATTGTCGTTATTTTTTACGTCGTGTTTGTGGCGGCGGAAGACTTCTGAGAAGCTCTTTGTTTGCCCGACGTAGGCGGCAGGCGAGTCCGCGCACGGGATGGGATAGATGAGGCTCTGGGACTTCTCCTTCTCCTGCCGGTCCTTGGGAAGAGTTTCCTTCTGAGATTGAAGCTTGTATTGGAGAAGCGATTTTTTTATCAAATCGCTTTTTACATATTATTATTCAATCAGCTAAATATAAAAATGTTAATCGTAAATGTTTTTTTTTTCGGCGTTTTTTGATTTCGAGATTTGTATGCTTTCTGAAACCTGGTACACGGAACATACCGAGGATTTAGAGTGCATTTCTACGAATGTTTTTTTTTATCAATCTCAGTGAAACCCGAGGTCTTGTGTGTCAATTTTGATTAAAGAAAGCAGTGATTGCGAGTTGCTGCCTACGTTTACCGTTATGACTAACGATTATGAAGCTTGTTCTTCGGCTCGTTGAGCAACCACCTGGGCGTCGGCGATCCCAACGTCAGCTGGTTGGTGGGGCAGCATTGCGTCGAGCATGGTTGTTACTTTTCTGCCATGCACCAGATGAAACGGGGTTACCCCAGTGGTATCTTGCACCGCCGTGTTGTAATCAAACGTGACATAGGAAAACACGTCGTCCCAAGATTTGTGTTCGACTTCGACATACATGGAGATCATGCCTGCTATAGTTTTGTTTAGCCGTTCTGTTAGTCTATTTGTTTGTGGATGGCACGCAGTGGTTCGACGGTGGCCAGTGCCACTGACACGAAGGATCTCTTGCGTCATCTGGGTCATCAACAACGATCCACTGTCTGTAATGAGGAATTCGGGGCGCCGTGCCGGAGGACAATGGACTTGATGGGAAACTTGGTGACTTCAACAGCCGTACCGGACGGAAGGGCTTTCGTCTCGGCGTACCGTGTAGGAAAATTTGTGGAGACGATTATCCAGCGGTTTCTTGACCTTGACGGCGGGAAAGGGCCAAGTAAATCCGTACGGATTCTCTGGAACGGCGCGGAAGGAGAAGAAATTGGAGGCAGAAGTCCTGACGGCTTTGTCGGCACTTTCTTGCGTTGCTTACACTCATAGCATGATCGAGTGTAGAGGTGAACGGTCTTCGGTAGCCTCGGCATTTTCTAAAATCCTGGCGAGAGTCACTGCTGTACCAAAGGTGTCCAGCCGTTGGGTCATCATGGCATCCTTGGAAGATTTCTTCTCGAAGACTGGAAGGAATAACCGAGCAACCACGCCGTGTTCTTGTTGACGAAGTTCTCTTTGTACTGCACCCCTTGCCGTACGGAGAAGGTAGGCCGGATTCGTAAGAAAGCACGGCAAACCGCGCTCGCTTGTCCCTCTAGGTGTTCGATGAGCGCTCGCAGTTCAGGGTGGTCTTGTTGGAGTGCTGCCTAGTCACCGACATCCAGAGCGCCGATGAAACACTCGTCGTCGTCGTCTTCGATGCAGGCAGGACCGGCCTTGACTGGGGCCCTTGACGGGCCTAGACTGGGGTCATTGTGCTTCCGGCCGGCTTTTGTACTCCACGGTCACGTCGAACTCCTGCAGTCGAAGGCTCCACCGGGCGAGGCGTCCGGAGGGCTCCTTCAGATTTGCGAGCCAGCAGAGCGAGTGGTGGCCCGTGACCACGCAAAGAGGACTTCCATACGAATATGGGCGGAACTTTGTTATTGCCCAAACGACAAGCAAGGCACTCATTTCCGGTCGTTGAATAGTTCTTCTCCGCCTTAGACAGTGTCCGACTCGCGTATGCGATGACTCGCTCTGTCCCGTCTTGTATTTGGACCAGTACCGCTACAAGTCCGGTGTTGCTGGCGTCCGTGTGGATCTCTGTTTCAGCGAACTGGTCGAAATAGCCAAGAATCGGGGGCGTCTGGAGTCTTTGTTTGAGCTCATCGAACGACTGCTGGTGTTCTTCTGTCCATTCAAACTTTACGGCGTCCTCGTGAGGTGCATCACCAGTGGGGACAGCTTGGCGAAGTCCCGAACAAACCGTCTGTAGTAAGCACAGAGGCAGAGGAATCGTCCCACGGCCCTCTTGTCAGACGGCAGCATAGGTGCAGTTACGGCTCGGGTCTTCTGGGGGTCAAGGAGAACACCCTTGTTCTTCACGACGTGGCCAAGGAAACTTAGTTCACCATATCCGAACCGACACTTTGTTGGCTTGAGTGACAGGCCGGCAGTCTTGATGGCTTGAAGCACGGCACGAAGTCGTCTCAGGTGTTTGACTGATATCTCGTGAAAATACCATGACATCGTCCAGATAAACAAGGCAGCTCTGCCATTTCTGACCTGCCAGCACGGTGTCCATGACACGATGGAAGGTGGCTAGTGCTGTACAAAGTCGGAACGGGATCACTTTGAATTCGTACAGTCCGTCGGGAGTGACGAAGACAGTTTTTCCGCGGTCGCGTTCGTCAACTTCAATCTGCCGGTAACCACTCTTCTGGTCCATCGACGAAAAATATCGCAAGGAGTAGCGCAGTCGGTCTAACGTATCGTCGACGCGGGGGAGCGGATAGACGTCCTTCTTCGTCACAGCGTTCAGCCGACGATAGTCCACGGAGAACCTCAGAGTTCCGTCCTTCTTCTTTACAAGGACGACGGAGGACGCCCATGGACTTCTTGAGGGTTGGATGATGTCGTCGTCGAGCATTTCCTGGACTTGATCTTGAATCACCTCGCTTTCCTTCATGGAGACTCGATATGGCGACTGGTGGACAGCGAGCGCGTCGCCGTCAGTAATCATGCGATGTTTCGCCATTGGTGTTTGGCGAACTTTCGACGACGTGGCAAAACAGTCACTCTATTCGGCGAGGATATCAACCAGGTGCCGGCGCTTAGGATCTGGGAGCTCGGGGTCGATGTCGAGCTGCGGAGGCGACGTGCTGTTCTGCTGTGACGACAAGGTTTTCTCAGAGATTGCGGTGACTACGGCTGTCGCCTGAAACTCCTCGACGTGGCCTCACTGGTGGTGCCCTTCGTTAGGTGCTGCGGCTCCTCTCGAAAGTTTGTCACAAGAACAGTTGTACGTCCTTCTTGGAGATCCGTTACGCATCGTGAGACGCCAATTCTCTTTTTCAAGGAGCAGTTGGACGCTGCCTTCCAGAAGAGCTTCACCGTGGATGGCTGCGTCGGTTATGACCGTGACGAAAACACTCGACCGTGGCGGCAGGTTCGCATCGTCGGCGATAACTCGGATCGCTCATTGACGTCGTGTTGTGTCTCCACCGGCGGCAGAACAGGCTTTCGCACTGTCAACTGGTTTGCCCCGAGGTCGATCACGGCGCCACACTCGCAGAGAACGTCCATTCCGAGGATATCGTCCCTCTCACAGTCTTGCAGAACGGCGAACTTCACGGGACACGTCTCACCGTGGATCTCGACGCGAGCAGTGCATCTCCCGACTGGTGTGATGAGGTGCCCACTGGCGGTTCGTATTTGAGGGCCATCCTACGGCGTTGTCACTTTTCGAAGGCGGCGAGAGAGCCTCCCACTCAAGACTTAGTAGTCTGCTCCGGTGTCCACGAACGCCGATGCGTCGAAGCCGTCGATAACAATGTTTAGGTTGTTGGACACCGTTGCAGGGGCGTCGTTGCGATGCGTGGCGTCGGGAGAGTGGGAGCGCTCCGGCGTTCTTGGAGGCTCTTTGCTTCGGTCGTCTTCGGCAACGCCACCTCCAGGCGTTCCCGCACTTAGTTTTCCCGGCGACGCAAGGGAGACAGGCTCTCTCGGCGAAGTCGGGGCGCTGGAGACGCTGAACGTCGTGGCGATGGTGAGCGGGATTCACGGCGGAGAGACGGCGCTGAGGGGGGCGAGCGTCGGAGGTTCTCCTCGATGTCGTGAGGGCGTTCGCCGTATCTTGGGCGTGAGTCGTTCGGGGGCGTGCGTAGTTCGGGTGGAACCCACGCAGCCCCATTTGCCGGTAGGGACAACGGCGGTAGATATGGTCGGCCTCGCCGCAGTGGTAGCACAACGGGCGTCGATCGAGCCGTTCTCCACACGTCGGTCTTCCTCGGCGAAGGTCGCTCCGGGCGGACGTCCTGGACTTGTCCTTCCTGGCGTCGAGGATACTGCGGCATCCGGAGGGTCTCGTCGGAGTGGTGCCGTGGCCTGGCGGTTAGCTTGCGGCGGTCGTCGGGCCATGGCGGCGTAGCTCAAAGCCGGTTTCTCTCGCGTCGATGGGTTGATTGGAACTTCAGGCTTGGAAGGCTTGGTGAACATCCTCTCGGACGATCTCGGCGAGCGATAGTGAGGACGGGTGATCCGCAGCGGGGAGCATCTTGCGAAGCTCTTCCCGGACGACTTCACGAATAATGTCGCGAATGCCGGGGATGCGTAGGGCTGATGTCGTAGCCCATTGCAGCAGAAGCAGCGACGCCCGAGTGCCAATGATAGTGGCTTGCCCTTACAAGGATGGCACGCTCCATGTTCGTCGCCTCGGTGACGAATTCTTGAACGGTCATTCGGGGGTTGCGTACGAGTCCACCGAAGATGTTGTCCTTCACGCCATGCATCAGAATACGCAGCTTCTTTTCCTCGGTGGCCTGAAGGTCGGCGCGGGCGCTCAGGCGCAGGACGTCTTCCACAAAGCTCACGACGCTCTCATTGGGGCCTCTGGGTCCTCGATTGCAGCAGATCTTCGCCCCTCCCTCTTCGGTGCTGGCTGGCGAACGTACGCGTCAGCTTTGATTTGCGAAAGTCCCACGAAGTCAGGGAAGCTTTGTGGTTTTCGAACCAGCGCCTTGCAGTTCCCTCACGTGACAAATAGAGCTTGTGCAGGCGCTGCTCGTCGGTCCACCCATTGTGGCGGACAACGCGTTCGTACTGGTTGATCCAGTCTTCGACGTCTTCGTATTGCTCGCCGTGGAACGGAGCAGCCGTCCGCGGTGCGACGGGCAGGTAAACGACGGCGGCGGCGGTCGGGGTCTGCGACGACTGGTGGTCCATCTTTGGCCTCGTTGGCTGCTTGGATCTTGATTGGCAGAAGTCCGTACTCCGGATGTAGGCCTTGGTTGCGGCGACTCGATCAGGTCTCGGTCTGGTCTTCGTTGGGTCACTCGGGGGCTTGAGTGTCGGACTTGCACTGCGGGCCCTCGGAGGGGTGCGCTGCTCGGACATGCGTTACCCAGCACCTTCACCAAAATGTCACGAATGACGAGGTGACAAACAAGGAATAACTGAGAAAACTGAAACGTTTAATGGGGCGAACTTGTGCCCAAAACAAAAAAAGAAAACAGAAAGATGACAGCAGAGCGTCGCCGGCGTCGAAGTCGGCGTAACAGCACGAGTCAAATGCTGGGGCGAGACCTGACTGCGGCTCGCCACGCGGAGCCCGTTATGTACACGCGTGGGCTTCTGGAACAATCGGCGTAGAAGGTTCCGCGTGTAGAACATTCGGACTTCGAACAAGCAACAGGGCTCTCGAATTTACGTGAAATCTAAATTGAAAGACATAAATAAAAGACGCGCCGCTTCCAGGAATCGAACCCGCGGCTTCCGAACTAGAGTCAAAAACAATAACCACTCGGCCACGCACTTTTTTTTTTTTAATGCCGGACGTGCACTTTAGAAACACAATCACAAAGACTGTTAATAATACAAGAACAACAGCCCTATGAGTGCAGTACACGAAGGCTGATGTCATGGAAATTAACAAGGTTTTATAGTCAGCAGCACTTCGATGCACGGAAGCCACTCAGGCACACACTTCTTTGCCTTGTGTACTTCAACATAGTAAGAAACGTTTTCTCGTAAATATTCTCACACCTCTCGCGGATTACTTTCGGCATGACGCGCAGCCATTCGGGACTTCCCAATACCGTGCAGCCCTAGAAACATAACCAAGACAGACGGCAAGTCCTCCTCGTTCTTAACCGAAAAAAAAACAACGTATTCCGTGCGCATCAAGGGGGAGGCGCTTCTTCAAGGTGCGTTGGAGCACGTTTCAGAAGAGACACCCTAACCCAAAACTCAAGGAACACGTGTTCGATGGTCTCGGGCTTCTTGCATAAACACATGAACCCCAAGGTACTAAGAGCCCCTTCTCGTTCAACCATGACTTGACGGGCAGTATACCCGAATGTATTTAAAATAAAAAACAGTCTTGATGCCTGCGGACAATCTTATCTTCTTAACACAGGTTAAAACGTCCTGCCCCGGGCCGCACGGTATTTGCCTGTCGGCGGTACCATGGCGGCGAAGATATATCTTTCACGAGAGAAATCAGGCGATACATCTTTTAGATTAAGAATTGCAATTTAATGTAGAAAATGGGTTCCCTTTATAATATTTTTGTTGTGTGCAACACAACCGGCATGGAGAATCACAAGCTAGGAGCTTAGGCACTGCCTTCCTGGCTGGTTTAAAATTATCGTCATAATATTTTATGCCGCGGCTGCTATTGCTACCTCCACAGTATGTTTGTCACTAACGTAATCTGTTGCGTTTTGTTTGTAAATATTTTGTAATACCGTAGAAATGTTTTACATATTATGCAGCATTGAAGGAAACAATATTATACATGTGCGGTCCTCCTGTTTTAATTCGTGAGATCCGAGGCAACTCCCTGTAGCTGCACACGGAGGTTGTCGATTTCCATTTAACCAACTGTTAGGTGGTGTTCCGACGTTAAATTCATCTGACTCTAAAGTAACGCTTTTATATCTTGGTGTTTGAAAACATACCTGCATCTAACGTCAGTCTACATGGGCGGTCACGGGACCGAACACGCGGGAGCAAATAAGATCCAAAAGAGGATTTGAAACCTGAGCTCAATGAAGGGATCTCTGTGCGCCGTTTCAATGCGACCTCCGGCTCGTTTTACTGCGGGGACCTGTTCCATGTACCTCTACATTGCCGTGTGAGTGCTGTATAAAACAGCGATATTTACGAACTTTCTCTCCTCTCGTCTCCTCTGTACCGATTACAGCATAACTTCGCTGTCGGTGTAGAAGTACTTCTTGAGTATTTCGGAATTTAGCCCCGATATCTAATGGCGGAAACCAAGCGCCAACATCAACGCATCTGTTACTTTTGCTTTTTATACCATTATTGAGAGCAGTAAATTCTACCATGTTGCGTAAGCTGTTGAACAGCTCAAAGAAAGCAGAAAGAAACGTTTCTTAAGCAGACAAAACAAAAAAGCAGTTCTGCCTAAAGTCTAGAGTTGTGTATCTAGAAGAAAAAAACAAAGATTAGGAAAAACGTAAGAAGTCATCGATACGGAGGCAAAGCATATTTTTAAAAAAAATGTTAGGACGATTTAACGAAAATGTGGGCTTCAGGTGTGTTCAATAGCAAGACACCGAAGCTTTAAGATACCTTGCCGTTTCCTCTTGCATCATGAAATTTTTGGATTTGAGGAAAAACAAATAGAAAAATCCGTCTATCAAACCGTACCAAAACGTTTCGGTGTTTTTCGGTGCGGCGCAGGGTAACGGTGGCAAAACGAGGCATCACGGTGCATGGGAAACACGTCATAGAAATACGTCATCTTACGAAATGAAAAGAGCCATGACAAAACACGGGCAATCAGATCTTGCAGTGCTCAGTTCGACCGACAAGGTTGTGCCGTCAACCTTTTTCCCCTTTCGCCACCTATCCAAGCTTCTCTATTTGTGTGATGCCGTTTTGTCGATGAGAATCCATATAACTTATCGCTCCTTTTGCGTAGGTTTATTTATGCAGTAATACGGGACATCGCGCGCAAAGCATTACAAGAAACAAAGTGATGTACGAAGCAGTTCTCGTTTCCAGAGTGACTTGCAGCAACAAGTGTAAGCTTAGGAACGGCGAGCACGCCAATTTGCTTTTCAAGCAGATGGAGGTACTAGAATCTTAGAGGAAGCGCAGCAGTTATATTTATTTATCACCTGCGAGGCCATGTGCTGCTCAAACGTTTTATTAAATATTGAACCACTCCAAACTTCAAGACGTGTGATAAAAAAATATTTATCTTAATAATATACTTTTTTAAATTTAAATACAAATCTAGGAGGCTTATAATTAGGCGAGCTTGCGTTCAAGTAAGCGTTTAGTTTCTCTGCACGGTTCATATCGAAAGGCAGAAAACGTTGCACTTTCGTTGCTTGGATTTGTTTTCTCATAATCCCAAGCTCGGTCAGAGGCTTAGCTACATCAAAAAACACACGAACACAGCTCCAGAAAGCTTCAGCAGAGCTATTTATTGTCCCAATTGTAGCACAAATAGGACTCCAAAGGGGGACGACGGGGATCCCACTTGTGCAGTCCTGTATATCCCGCGGTTTCTTCAAGTCGGGCCCAAGTGGGGCCCGCTTCGGCAGCCCACCTGGGCTTAGTGGGGAGACCAACACGGGGATTACTTGGGCAGTCTACATGGGCTCCCCTCGAGGGACCCACAGCGGGTCTGTGGTCCCACGAAGCGGGCCCCGTGGTCCCCTATTTGTGGGGACCACCGGGACCTATGTGGCACCCCATATGGGCCCCTCTTGTGCGCAGCCCATTTGAGGTCGTCCTAGAGAAACTAAGAGTTCAGGGTGATTTCATATTTTCTTAGGGTGAAGTGTATTGCAGTGCATACCAAATTGCGCATGCCTCACTTTCCGCGTCTGCTTACTGGAACCATACAATTTTGATATATATATATATATATATATATATATATATATATATATATATATATATATATATATTAAAAACGTCTTCTGCAAGTCCATAAAAAATGGGCATTTCAAATGTACCAAATGGAAGAAGACAAAAAACTGTCTGCATTTCTAAATAAAATACCGTTGGACTGGTAATCGGAACACATAACCAGCTCCAGCTATCTGCAGACACTGAATTTTAGAACAGTTACGAGATTCAGCTGAGGCTGTGTCAAATTCACCCTTAACATTTAATGTTCTGCTTAAAAATTTCACCCCACGTAAAACGACCTACTCAACATACACGTAGATAAATACGTCAGTAATAAAGATTTGACTTCTACAATTTTTGACTCACGCTTAAAATTGCAATTCTAACTGATTTCATATAAAATTAAGGGGATCTCCTAAGTTGAATTTTTAGAACGTGCAGTAAACATTCTGAATATTAGCAGGAAAGTGCCTTCTTGGAATTTCCCATATAGTCCAGGTTGAGCATGCCCATTCTTTGCCACCTTGAAGCCGACATCTCTGCTAACATTTCTGTCTCCTTATCGCCATGGTGGAATCTACAGGACATTCATGGGAAACCAAGTTCGGCATCCCCACGCCATGCCTCCGTAAAGCCTACCTTTGTGCTAATTCGGCCCTCGTATAGCCAAGGTGGAACCCACGTGGGCGTTTCATACGCAGCCCAAGTTGGGCATGCCCCCATATAGCCCACCGCTCTGATGTATCTTTGCCTCCTTACAGCAGAGGTTGAACCCACGGTGACATTGCATAGGCCAGCCCAAATCATGCCTATGCGGTGTATCCGTGGAGCCAGCCCTTTGCTAAATCTGCCCCTGTATGGCCGAGTGGGACCGACGGGTCATTGCATGGGCAGCCCACGTTGGGTATGCCCTCGCTGTGCCCTTTTGGAGCCCAAGTCTCTGCTAATTCTGCCCCCGCATAACCGACGTCGGCCTTACGAGGCATTGCACGCGGACGGCCCGAGTTGCGCATACCCAAGCTTTGCCACCGTGGAGCCCACACCGTTGCTAACTTGGCCGCCGCGGAGCCGAGGTGGGACCTACGGGGGTTTACATGAACAGCCTTAGTCGGGCATGTCCCCTCCTTTCTACTGTGGAGTCCGCACCATTACTAACATGGCCCACGCACAGCCGAGGTGGGAACCCAAGGCTTTACTTAGGCAGCCCAAGTTCGGCATAATCACCGCCGAGAACACCTTCGTTAACTTGGTTTCCGTAGAGCCGAAGAAGGACCCATGGGGTTTTACACGGGCAGGCCAAGTCGGTAATACTCACGCTTTCCAGCAATGGAGCTCCAATCTTTGCAAACTCTGCCCCCGCATAACAAAGGTAAGACCCACGGGGGTTTCTCGTGGGCAGCCTATCTCGGACATATCCACGTTTAGACACCGTGGAGCACATATCATTGCATTCTGCACCCGTATAGCCAAGCTGGGTCCCCCTTTTTATAGGGGTAGCCCAAGTCAGGCATGCCTACGCTTCGCCACCATGCAGCCCATATCATCCCAACTTCTCCCCCGCATAACCGAGGCGGGACACACTGGGGTTTCGCATCAGCAAACCAACTCTGGAATGCCCACGTTTTGCCGCCGTGGAGCCCACAGCAGTGCAACTTCGCTCCGTAGAGCCGAGGTGGGACTTACGGGGGTTTTGCATGGGCAGCCGAAGTTGGGCATGCCACGCTTTGCCGCAGTGGCGCCCCCATCTTCGTAAACTTGGCGCCTGCAGAGCCAAGGTGGGACCCACAATGGTTTCACATGGGTAGCCCAAGTTGGGCACGCCTGCGCTTTGCCACCGTGGAGCCCGCACCATTGCTAACGTGTACCACGCACCGCCTAGGTGGGACCCAGAGAGGCCTTACGTGGGCAGCCCAGGTCGGTCATGCTCACAATTTTCTGCCATGGAGGTGCTATCTTCGTAAAGCTGACGCCTGCAGAGCCGACGTGGGACGTACGGGTGTTTTACATGGGCTGCCCATCTGGGGCACGTCCACGCGCTTTGCCACCGTGGAGCCCACATCATTGCATTTGGCAACCGTAGAGCTCAGGTGGGTCCCACGGGTTTTGATTAGCTTTTATGTACAATACGCAAATGAAAGTTCACAAGCGGGGGCGGGTCGGCAAGCCAAAATACAAAGCTGAAGATCGCATTGCGCCGCTGCACCGAATTTGCGCAATCTTTCACGTGGGTGAATGCCACCCCGTGAAAGTGAACGGAATTGCACAAGCGGTGGCGGGTCGGCAAGCCACAATACAAAGTCGAGGATCGCGTCGCGCAGCTGCACCGACTTTGTGCAATCTTTCTTACGCGGGTGAGCGCAACCATATGAAAGTAAACGAATGTACACAAGCGGAGGCGGATCGACGGGCCACAACAAGTCGGAGATCGTGCGATCGCGCCGCGCAGCCGCACTGATTTTGCGCAATAGCTTTTTTGCGCAAATTCTCTGCCGAGTAAGGCCGCCACGAAAATCTATAAAATAAAAAACAAAACTTTTTCTTTGTGCGGCAGGGGCAAGCCTGACATTTTTACCAGTGAAAACGGGTGGAAAAAAATGAATACTGTAAAACTGATGAACCATAAAATCAAGCGGAAAATAGACAGTTTTAGAATAGCTTTGCCGGCTCTTTACGTACGCAATAAGCAATAGCATAGCGTATGCTAAAACGACATGCTCGTACCGATTTTAAACGGGCGTTACGTTGCCGAGAAAATATCCCGTATTATTTTTTTAATTCAATTTGTCAGAGCCGTATATTTTCGCGTGCCTATAGCGCTACCATGCTTGTCAAAAGGAATGTTGAAAATGAAAACGTTTTCATGCATTTTATTTTAAATTAAACAAAGCCAGAGCTGCCTGGTCAAGTGCGCGCTTCAGCGGGGGTTGGACGAGTACGTAGGCAAATTCGAACACGGAGCCTCCGTCAATCGTCTCTTGGAAACGGCGCCTTCTATCAATGCTATCGCGGGAAGAAACACATAACCTACTGATTTCCAGTGCATAACGACAACTTCGGCGAATTCTCTAAAAGTCGTTCGTCAGTCGGCGATGAACTGCGCGAAGAGGCATAGTGTTGAGCAGATTGCACCTTTCGCGCACATTGCGAGCGGTAAACATTATCACTATGCACTCCTTCAGCTGCACGGCGATCTGATTCGACCACGGTAGATCCCGGAATTAATTGTCAAGCTGAACACCACGCAATTTCGCGTAACACTGAACTTCGAGAACACCACGTCGCCCTTGCTGTGCCAGTCAAGGCAACCGCCTTGTTGAAACTGGTGCTTTCACTGGGCCCGAGATACCTTGTGAGCTTCCCGCAAAGCCCGGTAGCCGGCAACGAAAAATCCGCAGCGTTGCGTGGGCACGCCATACGATAGTCCTTCTATTGCGTTTTGCACATGCGCACTCCCGACCCGCAAATTATTTGCGCACCCAAAGCTTTAGCGTACGATGCACTAAAACTGTCTAATAACACAAGCAGATATTCTTGATAGCCGAGGTCAGCCGTATATCCATATCCGAATCCATAGCAGCTTGGCTACTGTAGTGACTGTAGGAAGGACTGTAGTGAGTGTCGCTCGTGGCGTTTGTGCTCATGGCGATGTATGTGCCGTTGCCAATCGTAGTCCGTCATAAAATCCATCGCCGCGAAGGCTCCGGTCATGTTTCCTCCACGACCGCCTCGATCAACTGAGCAATCCAGACATCACGGCAAGCGAAGGGCAGATCGCGTTATCGCATGCAAATAACTTTCAGTGTAAAAAAGGCACTTAGGTTGGCTTTTGGGTTGCCAAGCTTGAAACCATACTGCTCAGTTCAAAAAGCAAAATAGGACACTCGACCGCGAGTTGACAATAATGAGCGAGTTCCGCGATATTCGTAGTTTACGGATATTCGAAGAACTCGAATACTTCGAACATTCAAACTGTGAAGCGAATCGAATCGAATGGGAAGCACACTTCGCGAAGTATTCGAAATTTCGAATATTCGCACAGCCTTAGCCGTGCAATGTCGGGTTAAAGAATTCGGGCTCATTTTATTCTGTCGTGTATAGACGACCTGCTTAAGCGGATTCACCTGGATACTAGTCGTTCACTTATTAGGGAAATATTAAACTCCCAAACAGAAGAACCCTTTTACCGACAGATGCCTGTGCGCTTCCGGTAAAGTATTCCTGAAAGTTCCCTAGAGATACGAGAAATCCAGTTTGGATACAGATCTTGTATGCCCATGTCAAATTAATTAAACGAGTCAACCTGCATGAATATTTATACAGTTTTATTATGCTGTGCAGACCTCATTACATGCATAGTATATAATGTGTTTTCATGGACAATGGTTCAGAACGTTGCAAAACACCGCAATCATAGCTTAAACTCGAGAGTACATGTGCCCGTGGTTTCGCAGGGCGTTAATTATGTTTTCACAATGATTGTTATCTGATAAATTGGGTTAAGAGCTCGAACTGAAAATCAAGTTTGAAATAGTTTCTAGCGAGTTTTTATCGCCAGAGTATCTTGGATGTTCACTATTTCCGGCAAATTGCATTAGAATGGCGCCTATATCGTGGCTACATTGGCGTGAAGGGCATCATACTTGACGAGTGCGTGGACGATTCCGCAAAATCATCGCTTCTCTCAAAAACACATGCACTAATGGCACTCAAAAAGAACCTCAAACAGGGTCCAAGTACAGCGGTCCAAGTACAGCTTACGCCGCACAACGGTGTTAGCTGTTAGAACTGCGCAATCGACTGCAGAAGTGTTGTAAGTTGGGCGAGTTGGTATGACGACATGATGAACAGAACAGCGCACAAAAAGACGAGGACAGAGTAAAGGAACATGCACGACACACAAGCGCTTGTGTGTCGTGCATGTTCTTTCGCTGTCCTCGTCTTTTTGTGCGCTGTTCTGTTCATCATGCGCAATCAACGCTGTCTCTGAGCGCGCCGTACACAGATCAGTAAACTGTTTCTTAAATTGTATTCCAAGACACCGCTAGATTGTTGCGCTGAGCATAAGGCTGCATTATTCAGGTGAAATTTACCGGAGCATCACGTTTATCAATTAGCTGTGGTGTCATGCTTAATTCGCCTGATTTCAGCTTGATTGCTACGTTTAAACATTAAGCGCTGAACATTACAAAAACCCCGAGACTGCAGATAAAAAAATGTCGCAGCAGCTGTGTTTGATACACTACAGTGTTTCTGTCGTTTTATGGCTGCGGTCTCGGGTTTTTGTCATTTTCGATCTACAACAACTCCATGTGTGTATTTACTTTCAACTCATTTAGCGCTGGTTTCTTTCTGTATAAGTACGAACGCACGTCCTAAGCAAAACTTTTATGTCGTCAGTGTCCCTTAGGATGTCCCTCAATGTTCGCATTCACGTACAGGTACCGCATCGCATACATTTTCCTGATGCAGCATCTTGACGTAGAACGTAGCGTTCTACGTCAAGATGCTGCTCCTACTGAAGAGTCCAGCGGGGACGTGGCTGACATGGAGATTTTGGTTTCTTCAACGTCGCCTAGAGTCAAGCTGCCCTTGTCTGCGCGGAAAAAAAGCTGAACTATTTGATACAGCAGCAAATTGTAAAGCTAGGCAGCAAGTGCCCAGGCTGCGTACGTGAGACCACCCAGAGTACTTTTTAAAGCAGTGTAGGCACGTTCTATTCGAACCTTTCATTTTATTCGGTTTCTTGACGAGTAGTGTTGTTTTCTACCTGATTCACATATATGCGTTGAAAGCTGTGAAGCAACACTGGCTTATGAGGTGCAGCATACCAAAGGGCTCCAAGATGGTTTACTCCACTTGGCTTACTTGACCTGCACCGAACAATCGTTGCGTTGCAGTGTAGCAGCACCAACAGATGCAAGGTAAAATATTTTCAGCATTATGGTACCTAGCCCAAGGACTGCGTAGACAAGTGTAGTTTTTTTCCTGTGTATTACAGTGGTGACCACAGTTGTCCTTAGAACACTGAGAAACATCTGAGTTATTAGTGGCTGCGTATAAACTGTCAATGTCCTCACAACATCCAGCCGATTGTACATTGTCTTATTGTGTTATAATGTGGCTTATGTACCGATCTACTCGTTTTCTTCCACCATGACACTTTCAAAATAGTGGATACCGATTGTATGATTCTAGTGAGTAATCTGATTGATTGATTGTAAGTGAAAAAAAACAAACAAAACGCGACTGTTAATGTGACGTTGGACTTGCATTAGAGTTACTGTAGTGTATTCCATACGCAACACACTCCAGCAATTTGATTCACTCTTTTTTGTTACATTACATCATTCGCTTTAAGGTTTCTCACATATTTCCGAGGGATCCTGAAGGAACAAAGAGCAAAACACTGCAGCTCGAGTTTAACCACAGTGCAAAGACGCGATAGTGCGATGAAATGAAACTACTCTCATAGCAGGTCGGCTAACAAAGTCGGCTGCAGAAAAAAACATTTCAAACAAAATATAAGAGCGAGGGTAAATAAGGGCGTAAACGATCCACGTATAAAGTAAACACAAGGTGTGAACATCCCCAGGAAAATTTGAGTCTGCAGGTAAAAAGAACGACACACACTCTAAAAGTATCAAACAAAGCTCAAATACGGAGCTATGTCTGAGACATTTTAGTGTAAATGTCGTTCATTTTACCTGTAGTCTCTAAAATTATTTTGTTCAATTTTCGCGCCAAAGCGCACGCACGCATGACGTCACGTTTTTTCGGAAGCGTCGTCATTTCCTGTTTATTTTTGGTTCCGCCGGAAGTGTCCCCACGGCTCATAGATGGCGCTGAAAGCAGCCCCATGGGCCGTCATTTTTTAGACAAGTGGGCTTCTATGGAAGCTTCGCTACCCATGTACATATACCTTGGAATGTTCACTCACCCAGAAATGTGCTGACGATAAGCATGAAGCCATGACGCAAATTCGCTTGTTCGTTCAGGTGCTGCTCCTTTCTTCAATCATCTCACCGAAGCCATCCGTGGATTACGCGCCCGATTCCCATGGTCCCGGTGACGACGCTGTTTTTCTGTCTGCGGGGCAAGATTGCACACCGTGGCCGGATCCACCCGCTGTGCCACGTCTGGGCACTTTCATCAACCTCGGCTGGCAACCAGGGACGTCGACGGAAGGGCGTCTACTTAAGCAGCTCCAACAGCCCGGCCAGTCGGGGCACGACACCGCTGCGGAAGCCATGACGCAAATTCGCTTGTTCGTTCAGGTTGGTTACCTCAAACACGTCAAATGCTATCGTAGCAATGACCTTTGTCTGTTTTTGGTGTCGTGCCCCAACGACGATGTGTGCTCTTGATGGAAAGCGTTTTGTCATTACTGTTTCCAGTACACGTACGTTTTTTCGGTCTCTCAGCTCCTCTTACTAATGTCAGGAGACGTCGAAATGAATCCGGGCCCTGATACCGCCATTGACCACGTAGATAACCCAGGACCTCATACCGACAGCGCCCACATAGCGAGTATTCTAGCTGCTGTGCAGAGGATCGAGGCTACGCAGACAGACATGTTGGCGAAGGTCGTGTCCCTAGAGAGAGGGCAAAAAGCTACCGATATATCAGTTCAACAACTGTTCTCTAGGATAAGTGCTGTGGAAGCTAAGTTGGCTGCGACCGACACTGCGTCGGAAACTACGCTTCAGCCTTCCCAAGGCATGTCTGTCGAGCTGGCGAATATCCAGAAACAGTGTGAAGACAATGAAAATCGACTTAGAAGGTCAAATCTCTTGTTTTTTGGTTGCCCTGATAACCAATCTGAAACGTGGGGACAATCGGAGGAAAAAATCATCCAGTTTTGCGCGCAGAACTTGGGCATTGCGCTCGACCCCTCAAATCTTGAAAGATCGCACCGGCTGGGAAAATTCAATCCCAAGAAAACTAGACCAATCATTGTCAAGTTTGCCCGATTTAAAGATAAAGAAAACATTTTGTCTTCTGGTTTCAAGCTAAAAGATACCCCTTACGCTGTGCGTGAAGATTTCTCCGAGTCTGTGCGATTTGCTCGAAGCAAACTTTTTCAATACGGAAAAGACTTAAACGTACCGTTTAAAGTACGTTTCAACAAATTGCATATTAACAACAAACGATTCGTATTTAACCCTGAGTCTCAATCTGTCATCGAACTCTCCTAACTAGCCCGGCGGAATAAAAACAAAACCAAAACGTTACCGTCATCACATCAAACTGCCACACGCGATAAAAACCAAAATGTTTCTGTCCTCTTCACAAACATTCGCAGTGTCATGCCAAAACGAGACGAGCTTCATGACGTACTCGAGGATAGCGCATCAGACATAGTCATTCTCACAGAAACGTGGTTAAAACCAGATATTCAAGACAAAGAAATCTTTCCTATTAACCTCAACTATAACGTGTTTCGGCATGACCGCATTGAACAGAGGGGTGGTGGTGTGCTCATTGCGATAAAAAGGCACATATCTTCTTTTGGCGTGTGTGTATTGAACAACAGCTTGGAATTTACTTGCGTATGCGTTTGTACTCCATCGAGTAAGATTATTATAGGAGTGTGTTATAAGCCACCTGACTGCTTCATCCTTCCATACCGATTTGCGCTCTCTTCTCGTTGATATTAAAGGTCGTTTTCCTAAAGCCGACATGCTGTTATTTGGTGACTTTAACTTTCCTATTCATTAACTGGTCAAATTTATCGTCTTGTGGTACAGCAGCATCTAAGCAATTCCTGGAAATGTGTCTCACTTTAAATTTCACACTAGTCGATCAACCAACCCGTGCAGACAATATCCTAGACTTGATACTAACCACGTCACCAGACATCGTAAAATATATTTACTACTGGGAAGGGCTAAGCCACCACAGGCTACTGCATATTACCTTATCACTTCCCGTTATCGTAAATCATCCTATTTCTAAGATCATTCAGGATTATAATAAGGCAGATTATGTATCAATAAACCGCGAGTTGACAACTTTTTTTACTCTTACGTTGATAATTTTTACCTTAGATCGGTGGAGGAGAACTGGGTACTATTTAAAACAAAAATGAATGAACTTGTGAAAATATTTTTTCCTACAGTCCGTATTCGTACAGATTCGACTAACCCATGGTTTACAAAAACTTTGCTTACATTGCGAAATAGAAAAAAGATACTCTTTGCGAAGGCCAAACGTGTCGACACGGCCGAAGTTTGGGAGGCTTACAATTCTTGCCTCAGAGAGTACACCAGGAGCCTTAAGCTGTCCAAAAATAAATTCTTCTTCTATGACTTACCGACCATCCTGCGGACTAACCCCAGGAAGTTCTGGAACTTAGTATTACCAAAAACTAATAACCCTATCGTACATCTTACCCATGAAAAGGGCGCCCTTATCCCTGAGAGCGAGTACCCTAAATTACTAAACGACTACTTTTCCTCAATTTTCACTATAGAGTGCTTAGCCACTATCCCTACTCTCCCTGAAGAGCTATACGAGCGAATGCCCTTAATCAGTATAGACCCTGCCGGTATCGTAAACCTAATAGGAAAATTAAAACTCACATCGTCCGCTGGTCCTGACAATATAAATTCGAAAATTCTCAGAAACACCAGCATTATTTCCAGTGAATTTTTGTCACTCATATATAATCAGTCCTTATCTGAAAGCGTCCTTCCTTCAGACTGGAAAATTGGCAAGGTTGTCCCGGTTTTTAAACAGGGAATTCGCTCTACTGTCTCTAACTATCGCCCGATATCTTTAACATCTGTCTCATCCAAACTACTTGAGCACATACTTTACTCTCACATCATGACTCACTTAACAACAAACAGATTTTTCTTTAAGCATCAACATGGATTCCAAAAGGACTATCCGGTGAGACGCAGCTCTGTGACTTCATTCATGATCTACACACTAACCTCGAGTGTCATGCCCAGACAGACGCCGTCTTTCTTGATTTCTCCAAAGCTTTCGACCGTGTCCCCCATCAACGTCTCCTTTCCAAGCTGTCCTCTCTCCACCTTGACCCCTTAGTGTTTGCATGGATACGCGACTTCCTTTCCTCCCGCGTACAGTTCACGGTCATCAATGATCACGAGTACACCTTAACAAATGCCTCCTCTGGTGTTCCGCAAGTGTCCGTTCTCGGGCCTCTGCTTTTTTTAATATTTATCAATGACCTTCCTGCCACCATTTCCTCTAAAATACGCCTCTTCGCAGATGATTGCGTAGTCTATAACAAAGTAACATGTATGCATGATCACAACCAGCTACAAGGTGACCTTCTAAAAATTTACCAATGGTGCAACACCTGGTTGATGTCACTAAACAAATCCAAATGTAAATTAATCCGCTTCACCAGAAAGAAATCTATCCTATATCATCAGTACTTCCTCGACTCTGACCTAATCGAAACCGTTTCAATGTATAAATATCTTGGTGTAAGACTAACATCAGACCTCTCATGGAATAACCACATTGAAGCCATACATGCTGACTCATCGAGAACTCTAGGCTTCATCCGACGTAACCTGCGCAGTGCTCCTCCACTCGTCCGCAAAATGGCGTACGACACGTTCATCAAACCAAAATTAGAATATGCAGCTTCCATCTGGAGTCCCCATCAGGCCTACCTCATCAACCACCTGGAAGCAGTGCAAAACCGAGCCGCTCGTTTCATCTTGTCCACCTACGATTTTTCTGTCAGTGTATCCGCGTTAAAAAGTCAACTAACCTTGTCTTCTTTGCAGCTCCACAGAAAACTCTCTCGCCTCTGTCTTCTTCATAAAGTCTACTATCATTGCCCCGACCTCAAGAACTCTTTGTTATCACCTCCTGACAGAACATCTTCTCGTCTTAACAACTCCTGCACAATCAAACGTGTTTCCGGTTCCACAAACGCGTTCAATCAGTCTTTCCTTCCTCAAGCCATCTGCGACTGGAACAGCCTACCATCCTCCATCGTCACCATCGTGGACCCAGAAGTATTTCTGTCAAGCTTACGGGTTCATTTTTCTTGTTATTAGTATTTTTGCCAGTATGTACGATTAATGAGCTTGACCTGGATGTAATTAACTTGTGTTTCTTCCGTTTTTGTTTGTATAACATGTATATACCCCCCTTATGTAATGCCCTAACCGGGCCCTTAAGGTGAAAATAAATGAAATGAAATGAAATGAAATGAAACCGAGGTGGCGAGAGCTCATATTTCCTTCTTACAAGGCGATGACACGCCGCTTTCGTTTTTGAGTGTTTAAACCAGGCTATTTCTTATATCAAGGCTGTCGGTGAATGAGAGAAACCTCTGGTTGCCGTTAGGTACATTTATGCAAATAGTAAAAAGCCCCTCGCGAGCGGGCTTCTTGTTTTCTTCTGATGAGCTCTTGACCGGTGGCTTATGTTCGAACTAGCGCTGACGTCAGGACGCGTCCATCTGGAGCGGATAGCGTGGAACCGATCGACGCGAACTGCCGTTATCATCTGTGCCTGATTCACGGCGACCTGTCTGAGAAGGAGAGAGATTATCCAAACGGCGCATGTGGAGCAGGTACGGCTACCCCGGAAGAGTCCTGACGTCAGCGCTAGTTCGAACGTAAACTAAAAATTCAACGCTCCTAAAAAAAAAAAAAGAGAAAACGCCCGCTAGCGTTGACTTTTTTACTATCTGCATGGCTGTATGTATATTGTGACGAATGCTGTTTACCAGCTACGCAACTGCAACACAATGGAATGAACGCGTCGTCTCAACAATCGTCTATGGCACACCCCGTATCATGGTGTCATAAGCAAAAGGTTGAAGTGAAGGTTATAGTGCCTAACGGATTATTTCTTCAACTTTGGGTTTAAATTAAGCCCTCGCTTAATCACGGGTGTTCATATAGTTGGTTTTATTCAGTGTGGGAAGTAAGTTATGTACATTGTACCTAATGTGCTACTTTATGTAAGTTAAATTGTGTACTTTACTTGGAGTACATCTTTTTCAGCATGTAATGGTAATTAACTTTGTCTATCTTTAGGTACTTTCCGGGGAAAGTATAACATCCCAATTCAATTTTAATTTCCCAAATTTTGTTTACTTAAATTTGTTACGCAATATGTTACTTCGTCAAATGTGACGAAATACTGGGAGGAATATTCACCTCTTTCACCGGAAACGCAAGCAGACGACTCATCGCTTTGATTGCGCTGAAGGGCTGCGGTTTTCCCGCAGCCTTTTAAACTCTCGCTACTTGTTGCACGTTCAGCGCACGCCAGGAAGTCATAACTATTAGGAGAGGACTCTCCTCAACCAGAAGATTGCTTGCAGAATCTACGGGGCTAACGACATGCCCTTCTCCTAGTACGTTTAGCCACCTTGGCTGCGAGGCAGTGCGATCGCAGTCAAATTCGGAAGTCTGAGGGAGTAGGAGGGAGAAGGCGAAAGACTCCAATGCGGAAGTCATTAATTATATTGACTCGTATTATTAGTTTACAAGAACAGACGGAAAAAAATTCGGTTGAATGGATCCGCTCCTCTGTTTGACTCAGAATATTTTCATGCAGAAAACGATGCCTACTGCATGGTTTCACTGTTACACGGTGTTACCAGCTGCGCTGTCTTGCCAAACCTGCTGACGTGCGTCTTTATAGTTCCCATATATTCTTTTTTTTAATTTGATAGCAATTTAAGTCTCGAGTAAGTAAATTCCCGTGGTTTTCTAAGTGTTCTATTCTCCAATAGAGATTTATAAAACATCTGGCGTTGCTGGAACTTGCAATAATCAGTCTTAAAGCTTGGAACCCTATAGTACACATTTCTTCTCAACTTTTGCGTGTATGTTTATTGGGCCCGTGTAATCTGGCAGACTTAAGCAACCAAATTTATACATTGATGCCTAAATCCGTTAAGAAAACGTGTTTTAATATTTGCCGAGGTAATACTGCCACGAATGACACTCGATGAGGCGACGGAAACTGAAGCAAACTAAACGTTTACTTGGGCAAACTTGTTCCCGAAACAAACTAGATAAAGGCTAGCGTCGCAGGGGTCGATGACAGCGAAGCAGCAAAATCGAGCGCTGGGGTGACACTGACTCCGGCTCGCCCCGCGGAGCCCCTTATGTAGACGCCTGGACTTCTGGAACAATCGTCGTAAAAGGTTCGGTGCTTAGAACGTTCTGACCTCGAATAAGCCACAGGGTTCTCGAATTCACCAGAACGCGACATTACAGAAACAGCAAAAATGTGTATCCGTGGCCAGGCATCGAACCTCGGCTTTTCGTGTGGGAGGCAAGCACGATAAACCGTTAGACCACGGTCGCGCTGCCTACTTGTCCGGCTGGGCCCGGCAGTATCTCGATGGTGTCGTAAGCGTTATTCTCACTGACAATTTAATCAAGAGAAAGCAAAAATAACGACCTTATGGCTCTAACTTACCCCAACAATTCAGCTTGTTACGATTGATAATTTTAAACTAAAAAAACGTTTTAAACCGCCAGACAAAGGACAGGATAACATGATTTGAAAACCGCGAAACATCCCACGAACCGCGAAAAAGACAATTTCTTCCGCTAGATAAAAAAAAAAAGCACATGCTAGCTTTAGCGGCAAAACTACCTAATTCGCAACACTCCTTCCGAGGTGAAATGCGGCTCACTCAATAGCTTCTTTAAACGCAAGAGAAATGGCCAGCGATTGTTGATGGTGAATTCTTTAAGATCGCACGTTCTGATGGCAACACAGTTCTACGCTATATGCAAGCTCTGTCCACGCTAAGCTAAATAGCCTCTGATTTCTCAATACAATCCAACTTTGGATCTCACGAAGTACCTGAAGGTAAGTGCGTGTGTAGTTTAGTTTTTTTCCTGCAGCTTGTCGTTTCGAGTAGTTTGCGTTTATCTGGTTCTTGTGGATTATATGTTTCGCATACTACTTTGCGTTTATGTGAAATGTTCAGCTTAGCGTTCGTTTTGGAAGGGATATTCTTACGTGACTCTGTTCAGATAATATCGTGCACGCAGTTTTGACATATTTTGTATTTATATGTAATATAAAACAAATTTACAAAAACAAATTGACTGAGGAGTAACTTCTCAGCCTATATAGGGAACGTAACCAAAAAGGGCATTGCGAGAAACATGATATTTAAAGAGAAACAAATATTTGAGTAGCGCTACAACGACATATTTAATTTTTGAGGTTTTTGTTTTTGTCATGTTTGGGGACACCTACTACGCCAACTACAAATATCAGAAATCTAAAATATTTTCCACCTATGGGAACTATTGATCATGGAGGTTACATATTTCGTGTCAGAAATGCGAAAAATGGATTGCTTTGACGTTTTGTCACTACATTTCTGCGCCGTTATCTAAACAAATTGAATAACGACATCATTAAAATTTAGGTGAAACAGTTTTATTCCAACGTTCTTTTGAATGACATATAAGGAATTGCTTTATCTCAAAAATTGAAATTATGTCGCTCCAAACTATTCTTTTAAAGTAGAAAGTTAAAAAAGTATAGTGTAAATTAAAAAAATAATTCGATTTTCTTTACATTTTTGGTGAAAGTTCTCTACAATACTCTTGTGTTTATTGATAATAACCGCGTTTGAAAAGATAAAAATTATTCCAAAATCTGCCTGGTTAGGTGAGTATTAATAAAAGAAGCTGCAGATAGCCAACCTCACATTGGAAGCCGTCGAGCAAAAGGCATTAAGTAGGTTCTTTCTGTTGGACAGAGCCACACTGAGCAGCCGAGCGGATAGAGCGCCGTCGCTTGTGCGCATGAGCCCGTGCCTGCAACGTACCTAGCTCTCTGAGCCGATCACCATAATAAACCTCTGGTCTTACCGAGCTATGGTGTTACCGTTTCAAGGTGCAACTTGCAACACGACTTTCAACATGTTGTCAGTAGTGAGATGCCCCCGACAATGGGCCGGTTTCAAGAGCTCTTCAGAGGCCACCACCGCGCCAACCAAGGACCCACACGAAGGTAGGCTGACTTTGCTCTCGAGGATCTTCGGCTGCCGCTACTGCGAATAAACTTAGGGTTTCCTTTGAAATACATCCCCCGGAAGCATTTTTGCTTCTGATCACCGACGGAGTGGCCGAAGTGGAAGAAAACGTTCTGAACGTTTCCGCACGTCCACCGGACGTATCGCCAAGCCCGAGCTACACCAAATAGATGCTTTGCTCTACATCTTGAGACACCAAGCGGAAGATATGTATGGCACGTCCCCGCTGTCTGCCGAGAAGGCCAATTAGTTTAATCATTCGTGGAACAGTCCGACAAGTATGTTATCCCGAGGCGAAACGTCATCTTTGAACGAGCTCCTTTCAACACGAGAGTTCATCAAGAAGGCGAGTATGCGAAAGGTTTTGTCACGGCGCTCCAATCACTTTCGAAGCAGTGCGACTACGGCGATCTTCAGGAACAGCTCGTCATAAATCGTCTAGTAGTAGGAATTAAAGGTCAGAAATTTCTCAGCAAACATTCAACACGACGCCGACCGCACGCTTCAAAAGGCGCTTAAGACGGTTCGTCAGGTCGAAGGCGTACGTCAGCAGCAAGCTATGCACAATCCCGATAAGTCGACAGCCAACAAAGTCGTCTCGGCACATCGACACGGAGTAAACCAACGTTACGTTTAGTCAGAACTCTGGGAAATCTGCTCAATGAAACGACGGACGACCTCACCCAGAAGTGAAGCCATCATCCATGCTCAAGCAAGAGCGGCGTTCACCGACCGTGTCGCTGGTGCGGAATTGAGAGCAGCACGTACGCGCCCAATGCCCAGCGCGGTCGGACGTGTGCCACAATTGCCACAAGAAAGGATATTCTTTGTCTGTTTTCAGGTCTCCACAAGTTCACGTCGTTGAAGCGCCTGAAACCAACAGCAAACAAGTATTTTTAGGAACAGTCGAGTCCTCCGAAGCTTCGGTATGGGAGACTACGATCCTGGTTCAAGGTCAACCCGTAAAATTCAAAATCGACATGGGCGCCGACGAAACCGTCCTTTTACAAGCAACATTCAACACGCTCAAACGTCAGCCTCTGCTTTCAGAAGCACCTCGTCAGCTTTACGAGACCGACGCTAAGCTTCTCGCAACTAAAGGCGTTGCAAGGCTCGAGCTCGTATACCTTGACAGGACAACAATCCAAGACATCTACGTGCTTTACGAAGTTTACACGTCCTTGCTCGGAAAGCAAACCATCAGTGATCTGCAGATGCTCAAATTCGTTAACGCCGTCGCCCAGAAGATGATCCTGAATTTAGGATTTCCTTCAATGTTCTAAGGTCTTGGCAAACTGCAAAAGAACACCGCATTCGCTTGCGCGATGGAGCGGAACCATTTTGTAGCAACACTCCACGCCGTATCTTGATACGGCGTGGGTCTCTGTACAGGAAAACAAGATTGGACCTGCAGCGAATGCTGACAATCGGTGTCGTTTCTCCCGTCGACGAACCAACCGAACGGTGTGCGCCAATGGTAGTCGTCGTCAAGCCAACCAGATCGGTGAAACTCTGCGTCGACTTAACTAGTCTAAACCATCACGTCCTGTGAGAATAGCATCCCATTCCTTCCGTCCAGCACACACTCGGGCTGCTTCACGGCGCGAATATATTTTCAAAACTAATTGATAATTCGGTATTTTGGCAAATTCCACTGAATGAAGGCAGCAGGAAGCTCACCACCTTCATTACGCCGAACTGGAGGTTTTCCTTCAACACACTACCCTTCGGCATATCGTCTGCTCCAGAGCACTTTCAAACCAGATGTCTAGTTTTTTGCAAGGCATCGACAGAGTGGTCTGTCACATGGATGACATCGTTATCAGGTTCTCAACCGAGGAAGAACACAAAGAGACGGTACGCACCGTAGTGCAGCGATTACCCAATCCTTGATTGACGCTAAAGGAAAACAATTGACTATATAACGCCCAAAAACTCACGTTCTTGGGCCATCAACTAGACCACATTGGCATCAAACCCGACGAAAGGAAGGTAGAAGCTATTTTGAAAATCAAATGCCTGAGAAACAAAAGTGAGCTGCAAAGAATACTGGGTATGGCCACTTACACTTGCCCGCTTTGTTCCAACCTTTCAGAGGTTATTCAGCGACTTTCCTTCTTAGTTGTCGAAAGAAGCAGCAGTTCTTTTGGAACTCTCCATAGACACAAGCATTTGACAAGTGGAAGACTGTTTCGAGTGTGATGAATGTCAGGGGTTTGTTCGGCTTTGTCCATGTTCGATCTTTCCCCTAATGGGTCACCAACCTCGCAGCCCTCTTTGTGATGTTGTCAGGACCTCACCCCGAGGTGGGTTAGGAGATCTTCCCTTCCCCCTTTTGTTTGTGTTAGAACAGTACCGGTGTGGCTATTGGTCAATGTCCTCCTTCTCTTGTGTGTTCGGGAAAAAGAAGTTCATCCTCTCCCTTTTTCATGGGCACCCCGTACCCTATAAAACCACGATATTTTGTCTAATAATTTTCAGCTGTGTTTGAGACTTTGTGTTGTGTTGTCCTTTTTGCTCCTCAGTCTCGAAAAGTGTTTTGTCACAGAAATGGAAGACAATATTTTCTAGTCTCGTCCTGTACAAAGCCTGGGCAGTAGTACGACACCACGGGCTATAGAGGAAGACATTGCGGTTCAATTTGCGTCAGCATCGATATCCGGTCTTTCGGATACTTGGATGTCATTTAGAACCGTGCAGCGACGAAGAGATGTACGATTTTGCATGCCGAACTTTTAGCGCACCGCTATCAAGATTGCTCTTGGACAGCTCCGCTTCACGCGCTAGATATGAGATAATGAGGCTCTTGTACTAGTCTGGGCATCGCAAAAAAGACGTGGGACAATGCTAGCCCCACATCAGCTTGTGGCTTCTATGAAATAATTATTGCTCAGGTTCTAATATATGCATATCAGCTATTAAGATCTATGGTTTGTCGAGTCATCTCAAGTGATTTACATCAGGTCATTTCATTTCGAGGAAGTAAAATAGCATTAGTGCGGACATGTTTCGTGCAGTTCAGAGGGCTGGATTCATCACAGCTTCGGGGTATCTCCTTTGAATTGGAGAGATGGCAAGCGACACCTCTCGTCGTGGACGTTGCGGGTGAAAGTACATGACTAGGTGTTGTTTGGTGTCCAGTGTATGCTCCATGATTCCTTGGGTCGATGAGTGGCAGCTTGTCTTACAAGCGTAAAATCGAACGTATAGTTTCGAAAAATTTAAATTAAACAATAATGTGTCTCTGTACACGTTCTTTGTAGTAATAAAGTGGTCAACGCTCATTGAATCTCATCAAATTTATAAATCTGTGGATTGATTAAAGCTCATAAAAGAAATATATCCTGAAGATACCGATCAGCTATAAAGTTTCGGCATGATATTATTTTGGGAGACGCATTTATTTCCTTACTCAGCCAGCACCAAACCAACACCAAAAAGAAACTGGATATTTCGAGGAAATCATTCAATATGCTTTATTTCCCGAACAAATGTTTTCTGGAATTAAAAAGAAAAAGAAACATTTTATTGTCCAACATAAAATAAAATACACGTTGCAGAAGTCGCTCTCGTAAAAGTGGATCAGAGCATCGGAACGGCAAAAGGCTTCATAACAAACACTATCGTAAACCATTTCTTGGACAACAACCTGAAGCTGCTCACAGCGGAAAAGGAAGGAGAGGCTTCGTGGTTTTGCCAGATGCTCTCTACGGACCCAAGGCAATGGAAGCAGTACGGAATAACTTTAATCAAGTGAGTCCACCATGTTTAACAAAAGTGAAAGCCCGTGCTATGCAGATGTGCAGTGTGATGGAACTTTCCCAGCTGCCAAAAAGTGTCAAAGCCAGCAGGACTCTGCAACTTGACACGTTCTTTACGGCGAAAACCCATGAAGCGGGGTCCCCCTCAAGCTTATTATTACCGAAAGGAGGTTCATGGCATTATCACGTTGACTACTTGGTCTGTAAACATTTGACAGCCCTCGGTTTGCACGACCCGTTTATGGTGCAACCTTCCGAAGGCCTACTTGAACTTTTTGAAGAAGGGTGCGCAGAAAATGTGAGGTGCTTCCTCTGCCGACGTCGAAGACCTATTTTATTCAGTACCTCTTGACCACCTGTTTTTGTATGTGAGAGAGTGCATTGACAGGAACGGTATTCTTCCGTTCCAGAGTCCTGTGGCATTAACATTGGCAATTGTTTTGAGCTTCTCACATATTACTTAAAGCATACATTTGTTTCTTTTGGCGGGGATACCTTTGTGCAAAAGAGGAGCACTGTATTGGCTCTTGTATGGCTCTTGTGTGGCTCCTGTTTGTGCAACATTGTTTTTCTCAGTGCGTGCGGGAGAGCCATTGTTGAGAAACTACGGGTCTGTAGCAGGTTTAAAATATTCAAATTTGTGGATGATTTTCTCATTCTGAGTTATCAGGCTAACGCACTAGAATGTGAAGTGACGGAAGAGTTGAAGGTCTTTAGAAGATGTGAAAGTGGCTTACACTTGACGCATGAGGAGCCAAGGGAGGGACAGTTTCAATTGCTGGACCTTCGGTTAAGACTCCAGAAGGACCACATAAGCTGGACCTAGAAGCCAAGGTACAAAAGGCAATTCTCCCATATAGCTTTTCTATTACAATGTTTTGAGAAGAAGCATTGCCTCTAAGTGTCTAGAGGCGGCCCTTAGAAAACCCTACGGGCATAGTGCACAATAAGGTTCAGATAAACAGGTTGCGAGGCTAATGAGAGCGGGTTTCCCCCAGGGCACTCTGGTCGAGGCGGGCATTAGCATGGTAAAGAACATTAAATGATTAAAGAGGCAGCCCCGCCACAGAAATTACGACGAGGCCGGTGTTAATCCCGCATCTGAGCACAGGCTACGTTTACATGGATGCGACAGCAGCGCATCGGATCCAGTTAGCGAATCGGATCCACTTCAAGCTACTACGTTTACATGGATTCGGATCGACCAGTGGCGGCACCTCGTGTCGAAGGATCACAACGCAAACCTCGTGACCCTCAGCAAATTGTTTCCGAGGAGTCCGGTTTAGGCCTTGCAAAAGCGATGGATTACGTGAGCCTTAGCTGCCCGCTGAATGCGTCCTGCGCTGGCTGAAGCACTGCGATGGGTGCGATCCGCTAGCGTCATGACATGGAGAGTCTCGATTCGGCATGTGACCATCTCAAACCACCCTGTCTCAGCGGATCGGATCGAATCGGATCCGATCCGATCCAGAGCTGTTTACATTTCCGGCACGCGATTCGAGTTGCGTTAACCTGGACTTCGTGATCGCGCTGCAGTTCTTCGCATCCATGTGAAACGTAGCTACAGTCACGTCATAATTTTAAGATAACGTTGACCTCGCGCTACGACTGTTTCGCCTGTGGTTGGTTTACATGCTCCCAATCAAGCTAGTGCTGCGAAGCTGTCCAATAAACGGCCTGTAGGATCAGCGATCCCATTGTATTGAAAGATCACTGTGACACCAGGCACTGCAAAAAATACACGCAGTGTACTACGGGTGTTGTCTTCGAAATTCCAACGTCATGCTGCTCGTCTTATTTCGGTCAGACAGGAAGGTGCTTCAATAGGGAATTGTAGTAGACCGTTTCCGCAGCCCGCTAAGCACCCGGATAGCGCTCCGTAATCCGCCACAAGACCTTGAACTATGCAGAGAAGGCTGGCGCCGCGCATGCGCAGCTGCCGCGTTTTCTTCGGGGATACCGTAGCGGAGGAGAGAAACGATCTACTACAACTCCCTAGTGACCGTGCACGTGAACACGTCGCGGCGACGAAGGCCACTCCATCGGGGCATCTTGCCACACACTGCAGATCGTTGCTTACGTGCCCCGTCATTTGGCCACACTAGGTTTCTGGCTTGACAGCCCGGTAGAATTTCTAGAAAGCTGCATGAGGCCTTCCAAGTCCAGACAAATGGCGAAGAATGCATAAGCGATACTACCCTTTCCTTATCGGTGAATAAGTATTCCCTCCCGTTGCGGGGGTTACAAAGAACTTAGGAGCTAGAGTAGTGTTAGTTCAGAGCTATAAAGTTGATTATGATCCATAAATAAAAACAGTTACGAGTACGGTCTTGTCTGTCTACATTCTCGTCCTTGTGTTTTTTGTTTCGCGCTTTTTAGGTGATCATGAGCCAACTGGCCCAAATTGCTACCTTAATACACGTTATTTATGTAAAGGCTCAGGTCAATGCTTTTAGGAAACTGCATCAATCGCTTCAGACCTGCAGTGAACTGCCCATTCCCAGCAGCTGGGGTGGTACACCCCATCATTTACTTGAAAGTCAGCATGTAAAAAAAGGTGATTATGAAAGCTGTACACTTACATGGTTTTTCTCAAGGTGAAACTAACGATAGACAGGTATTTTATTTTCGAACCGCGGTTGTTCCAGTCGTTAACGTAGCACACAATCTTCCCCATTATTACATTATCTCACCCTTTACTTCCACTTCTAGAACCGTTCCCGCGCCCATAGTCTAAATAACTGATGCTGCTGGTTTTAAATTGCGATTACTAATTTTCTTGTTGATCCTTAGCCATTGTTCTTGTTTTTCGCCTTGTTTTTTTCATATACTCATACTTTTTTCTGTGGTAAACCTCACTCCTCCCTGCAATGCCTTTCGGGCCCTGAGAAAAAATAAATGAAATTAAATAAAATTCATCGTTGCGACAACCGCGCAAAGCACCCGGAGAAGAGTCGATTCCGGCAGCACTGTCTGGCGGCAAAGCAGCGCCTCTGCGTTGACTGACGCAGATGAGCCATACCGCAAGGGAGGAATATGACGCCGTAGGCGCGCTGCCTAATGCAAGTGAGGATATTGGAATGTATTCTCTCAAGCAACGTAGTTTGTGATATACATAAATATTTCTAAAATTAAAGTGTGGGTATCTCTCAAAAAGACTGTCACATATGAAGTACTGGATTAATCAGATAGCCCGTAAAAGCTAAGGGGCGAATTAATAAAGAAGGCAGGGAGGACACATATGCAGGTTTAAGTTTGCTTGCGGAAAACTTGAGTGGGTACAATGACAAGACTTGGCAGCTACTGCTGGGTGAAACCAAGGTATCTGCTAGACAAGTTTTGAGACCTACGTCGGTAAATATCATCTGACAGGAGATTGGTTCATGAAAACACTGCATCCGCTATTGTACAAATGTGTGATGTGGTGCACCGTGCGCTGCGTATAGCGGGTGTCTACAATGAGTACCTGGCTTTAACACAATCCCAAAAATTGGCTCCTGCTTGTAGAAACCTCAAACTTGAACCGGATGCGGAAGGACGTTGTGTTTACCTGGTGAAATATAGAGGCGCGGCTTTCTGCCCAAGACAAAATGAGGCCACCAAACTTGCCAGGGCCAACGGCGAACGTGCTCACTGGCGACAGAGTTTGCGAGTGTTCGGAACGCGTGCATGTCCCACGAGATGCAGCGAGCAGATGGCACACTCTCGTTTGCTCGCTACGCCTATCGGGGATGGCGCCGCACCAAAGGTTCACCAGCCCTTGAGGCGGCGATAGATTGTGGGTCCACGCTATTGTTACAAAGAACATTAAAAAAAGGTGCAGCGGGTGGTTTATTCTGTTCAGCCTTCTTAAATGATCAGGCGTTGTCGGCATTCTAATCTACTATATACTCCGTTTCCCTTTACCTCTGGCCGCAGCGGATTCTACGAGCCATCGGGGCTAACCCAAGGCTGTCTGAGTTTGTCGTGACTCAGGCAGCGCCATGACGAGCGGGAAGCGGAGCTCGCTTGTTACGTTCACGGAGCCTGATTGGCTGGGATGGCTCGTAGCATCCGCTGCAGCGCGACGTGAGGTAAGCAGACGTATAGTGCAGAAATCTCTCTTGCTGTGGAATGATAACACAATGCTCAGAACTCCCCATATCCCGCGTTTAATAAGCAGTCAGTGACTGTGCATGTAGGAACTGAGAGAGAAGAGGAGACACGAGCACACGGGGACGTATGAACAAGTTCTCGTTGTAATGATTGGTGGGTAGACGGAAGGCTTGTTTGAGTTTATTCGAGACAACCTAGTAAAGAATTCTCTCGGGGAACATGACTAAAGGCACATTTGAGTGCCTGTCGGGTCCATGCCACCCTCTAAGCAGCAAACAGATACAAACACAGAAATACAAAGAAGGTTACACTACAGAATATAAGTCATTGCGAAATAAATACCAACTGTAGGTATAACTGAAATTTGCTAATCAGATACATTATACATTTTGCTTCAAACATATCTTACATACACATTTTTGAAATATAGTACCATATGCATCATAACTGTTCAAAGAGTTACAAAATATGCCGCAGTGGATTTTTTGTACTGTAAATATTAGGCATTTTATCATGTTTTATAATGTTGCGGTGATTGGGTATTTTTTAGCATACACATAAATGCTTGGGTATCGATTTAAATAGTCTTTTACGAAAAAACGTGACATCTGTACTCATATTTGTGCGAGAACGAGATTCAACTATTAAGTTTTGTCTTAAGTTATACGGAGCAACGTTTGTGTGGTATTTTGCTGTAAAAAACGTTTTGTCTAATCCGAATTTGCGCCAAGCGTCCAAGGACGGTTTTTATTTGTCTAGAGTTCTTACGCTAAATGTATCGTTTCTTTTAAAATAAAGCATTTCACTTTCAAAAAGCTGTACGTTACCGATGGCTCGCAGTGCTCGCTTTTGTATGGAGACAAAGCAATCCAAGTTCCCTTGGTATGTGTTTCAGCAAACTAAACAACACTAACTCAAGCTAGATTGCACGAGGGCAAAAGAGATGCGCCGTTTCGCTTTTGTTGGGAGATACTATTTTTACTTTTCAAAACAAAAACAATCCCCCATCGCTCTATTTTTTTATTATATCAATATGTGGCGTCCATGATAAATTTTCATGATATAAAACTCCCGAGAAAAGCATTGTTCAATGCTTTTCAATGATGTCAAAGAGTACTGAGGTGATAATTTCACTTTTGAGGGTGACATAATTCATTTCGGTCTAAACAATAAGTACTTCGTTTTACCGATGTTTAAAGCAAGTTAATTTCGTTTAAGCCTTGAGTCTGTGCACAACAGCCAATTGTTTTGCCCTTCGTAAGTGTTTATTTATGGCTAGGTTAGAAAATAATATATTTGTATCGTCGGAATACAGGACGATATTTGAACTACCCTTTACACTCGCGATGTTATGTATATATAACAAAAATAAAATAGGACCAAGAATGAACCGCGGGGGACCCGATATTTTATGTACTGAATTTCTGAGTTTACAACGTTTATTACTGTATACTGTGTTCTAGAAGCTGGTATTTTTATCAACGTCAGTGAAACTCCACGTGCTCAGCAGAACGGAAATTTTCTTAGAAGTATATCATGTTGACCGCAATGGAAAGCCTTTTGAAAGTCAACAAAATATGCCAAGTGCAGAGGTTTTATGTTCTACGTTCTCAAAAACTTTGGTGTTCTATACCAAGAAGTGCAAATCCTGGGGACCTATTTTTCTGAAAACCAAATTGATCGTTTACTATAATCTCATCTGAACTCTTGATACTGACATGTCATATATATATAAAATGCCCCGCTACCTTCGGGAGGCGTAAAAGCAAAGAAATAGTTCAGTATTTGTTCAACTCGTCAGTTGGGCCACATTTATGTATAACAGCCACACGTGCATGCATCATTTTGCTCAGAAAAACGCATTTGGTTAGCATATAAGGTTAAAACATGTGCCAGTGGAGTACTCATTGCCTCACAGATGGCTTTTAGCACATTGGTTTAATATCAATATAAATAATTTTACCCTGCTTAGTCGGATAAAGAAAGAATGAGATTAAACACTTAGTTGTAATAAGCTGTTCAAAGGGTATTTCTGCGCACTCTTTAAAAAGAGCATCAACAGCAACAAAGTGTCCATCAAATCGGTTTGCTATCTGTGCATCAGATATAGCCGATCAGACAACGGACCGAATCGCAATTTTCGTCCGCGGACCGTGTACCACGTGACCGACACGGCACCGATTCTTGCGATCCTCGCCTTGTCCGCGGACGCGCGGAGTGATAAAGTCGAGCGTCTCTTCCTTAGTGGATTTTTGGTGGGAGATTGACTTGAAAATCGTTTAGTCTGGCAACAAAACGATGTTTTATTTTTTTCTTGGACGATAAAAACAAAAATGGCGCATCCTTATGTTTTGTGCACCCGCTGGATATTTTTGTGGCCTGATTCTTGGCTCCACGCGTGAAAGAAACTGCAGAAACGTTCTCCGGCTGACGCGACGCAGCTTCCTTAACTGTTCCGGGTCCGTGACAAAAAGCCTCCGTGAAAATTCATCAAGCACGCGCGATAATTCTTGCACGCCAAATGAACCTATCGTCGAGCAAGCCCTTTCTTGCGGCTGTCACGCGCGGAAGTGTTGTGCACAAGCGCGGAATGCATGAAACATCTCCAAACGCCCCTGCGAGAGTTCAGAACTACGTCGCTTCTATGTCGAAGCCTTCTTGACCAGGACCATGACTGTGTCACTGTCATGCCTTGGGTTAGCAAAACTAGTGGCGCTTCACGTGAAGCCTATAACGGTGTTCTGTCTCGATTTGTACGTAACAGCAGTGTAGGATTCGTTAGCGTGGTAGCAAACGTTGATCAAACCATGTTGCCACGGTGCGACGTCGGAGTTTCGCGGCACCGTGCGGTGGCGAACAGGTTTAATTCGTCCCCGCTGGCGTCTGCTCGTCGTCTCCCACGTGTGGATGCGTTTGGGAGACGGACTAACAGGGAGCACGTCGTCACGTGATTTATCCGACCTCTGATCAGTCCGCCGTGTGAACCGGCCATTAGCTCCTCGTTTCGATAAGGATATTAGGGGCGAAGCTCCTTAGGGTCTCAGCCTTGTCCGTCCGTCCGTCCGTCCGTCCCATCTGCCTTCTTAAAAAGAGAAAAAATGTTTGCGCAGTCGACAGCATTTGAACCTGTGCGGGGAGACCCCAATGGATGTCTAGTCCATCGCCTTAACCACTCGGCCACGACTTGGGGACGAGTAGGGGGCTCAGAGATGTGGTAGTAACTCAAGAGCCTGGGGATGTCATGGATGAAACGTTGCATGTAGCCGCTCAACGTCTATACAGGAGAGGGCGTTGCGGTCAGATGCGTATATAATCGCGTTAAACTTCGCATGCATTGGCTCAACGTTTATATACGAGTGGTCGCTGCGGTCAAAATGGATGGATCCGCTAGAAGAACCACTGGCTCTGCATTGCACCGACCATAAAGCTGTAATAATGAAGTCGAAACGCAACCCGGAACTCAGCACTACGTATGAGCAATAAAAAAAATCAGCACCATCAGCACTACCTATGAACAATAAAATCAGCATCATCAGCACCACCAGAGCTTCGCCCCAATCAAGATCATTCACCACGTGGAGATGCGGTCATTTTTTTTGTGGCGAGATAATATTCTGAATCTATCTCATTGACTGTTTCGCACATCTTGCGGGGATTCTACCTAATTATTGAGAATCTGATCATGTCATTATTCACACTTTGCTTTTCAATATCAGGGTCAAGTGTATTACATCTTCTTACACATGTGAATGTCCCTTTCGTTTCTTGTTCTTAAAATTAATTAAAACAGCTTGTTCCGGTCTCTTATTTTTTCATATAATTGCTGTCTTTGTTCCTACTGGCTGTTCGAACGTATTCGACCGCGGACGCCGAATGGCGGACGCGAACGTTGGGCTTTCGAAAAATGAGTAAAGAAAAGAGGCAGCGCAAGCTATGCGTCCACCCACTAATCCTTCCATCCAGAGCTCGGTGTTCTGACGTCCCCGCGCCCTCTCGTCTCCTTCTCGCCAACAATTTCTTCCCGTAGCTTCAAACATAAGGAACTTTAGCAAACAGTTTCCGTGTTCTGCGTGCCGCACTACTGGAGCCTTTGAAACAGGCTTTTCAGTGCGCGCCCCGAGATCACGGTATCACCCGGGCGCGCGCTTAAATAAATACTTCTAAAGCTCCGCTAGTGCGGTACGTGGAGCACGCTAACGATTTGCTAAAAGTCCCTATCATCTGGCTGAGTTTTCCCGCGAATATCGGGAGAGTGGCATCGCCTAAATGCGTATTTTACACCGTGGTTCAAAAGCGGCAATGCAATGCTTGAAAAAAAGAACATAAAAAATACGTTTACAAGCGCGCACCCGGAGGAATACAACACAGGCGCAAACTGCTCTTCAAGTATTACGAGATTGAACTGTATATCTGCTTACGAAACTGGAGAAAGGCGGCACCGACGCAAAGAGGAGAAGCGAAACTGATGGCGACCAGGCTGCAAACGATGAACAGTGTATGACTTAAGAAATGCACAGAGATCCGATTTAAGTTTCTTTAAGTGCATTAACCTTCCGTGAAGCAGCAACTTTCTCAATCGCGCTTCCCGCAAACATTTGAGACCGCTAGATGCCGTAATTACTTATTAACATGAAACGATATTTGGCTAGATGTTTGGCATTTCGTGAATCCCCAATAAAAGCATGGCCGCGAGGGTCGACACTGGTTGGTTGACGGGTGGGGAGAGGTGCGGTGCTCGACGCTAATTGGTTCAACTTGAAGGCAATGTTACCAGAGGTGTAGGCGAGGAGGAGCTCAACCACCTGTGCGCCCTGAGGAGAGGAGCTCGAGCGTATGGAAGGCTCTGGAAAACCGCCAGGGTTTATCAGCCCGATTAGCGGAAGTATCCCCTTCGTTCTAGGAACAAATATGAAGTGCAGAGATGGTACTCGCTAAACTATCTGATGACGAGTGCCGTGAAAGTAGGCGTCTCGGCGTATAAAACTCAGAGTATTACTAAACGGTTGTGTCGGCGTTGAACAATTTTACGTATGTTCCACAACAGCCAAGCAGTTTGCTGGGATTTTCTTTTCAATCAATGCGGCAACTGTAATTCAGGTTCTACTAAGGCTAGTTTTTGTTCTCTGGATAAATATACGAGGAAAAACATATTCTAAGCTGAATACAAAGCCTCGTCCGAGATTTTACCTTAGACGCATGGCAATGGCGGTGAGTTTAAATATCAGGGAAGACCGCGACACCAAAACTCCCGTTCACGAGAAGCATTTTCTTTCTCGCAAAATCAAGTTTTGCGAAACCGATATATAGTCTGGAAGAGCAAAACACCTGGGCGCCTAATGAATGAACGATGTCCGTAGATGTCGCTTCTAAAGCGACATGGATCATCTATTACTTCAGTCACCGTGAGTTGAGCCTCTTTTGTCGCCAATGGCCGTACGAGAAAGCGTTTTCATGAACAGCGAGTTCGAGTAAGCTGATGACAGACTCAAGCTTCTGGCAGGTACCGTAACCGATCTACAGCAAAAAAAAGAAAGAAGAGTATTGCTCTCTTTGTCTCCGTTCGACGAGGTGCCGATCTAAAACACAGGAGGTGCCGGTCTGCAGACATTAGCGTATTATGCCTTGCACTGAATATCAGTGTGCATAAAAAAGTGTTACGGTAGAGAGTGCATCTGCAAGCTGTCGCAAGAACACGTTTTCGTTACTCTGCCCGCTGCAACAGTCTGGCACTTGGTGAAACAGATATACGTCAATGGGACGTTTTCATTCCGGCGTTTGTATGGCTCAGAACTAGGCGAAAAAGCACGCTGACAATGACCAAATCAAATCAAGTCAAGTTTTATTTGTTGTCACATCTCCTTACATGACAAAAGGGAACTTAGGACAAAAATCTGCTGGGTAGCAGCTTCACGAAGGTCCCAGCCCCGTGAAGTTTGGGACAGCAAAAAGGTAAATAAAAGCTAAAAGAACAATAAACAAACAACTCAAAAAAGTACATAAATGCAGACACATTTTATGCAAATGTTTGGTGTAATGGACCCTTCAGAAGAAAAACACAACACCCGACAATAAACCACGAGAGCGATCAGCAAATACATAAAGAATGCACACAGGATAAGAAGAACACCAGTATTCAAAAAGTCATAGAGAAAAAATAAATTAACTAATCCTTTATGTGAGAGTGCCTCTAAATTTATACTCTTTTTGCACAGAGTGTTTAGTATGGGGGAAAACTTAATATGAAGCGTCTGATTAAAGTAAGTTGTGCGGGATGGAAAGATTACCCAAGATTGATTTCGCCTAAGGTCAAAGCCAAACTGAATCGGAAGCATGGCTGCGATGAACCCTTCTGCCCTCCATTTAACGCTGACAGGGGTGTCGTATTGGAGTTCAGTTTCAAGTCATCACACACGAATACTAAAAAGTCACTAATTACAAATGACTTCATGATTGATGGCATGGTTCTGCAATAGTGTGAACTTAGTTTTATTTACTGATTTTCTCATCTATTGATCTGTTGTAAGAGTTAAAAAACTCCCTTACACATTTTTTACGGTCCTCGTCCCTGGCACACAAGTAATTTGTCCCTCTTTTTTAGACCCCTCATGTTGTTTAATGAATTTCAAAATAAAGCTTTCAACAAAGTGTGATACCCTGACATGTATCGCGGTCTGAACAGGATGATAGCACTGTCCACGCGTAAAGCCGAAATAATACCAGCAAGAAACCACCGCCCTTCTTTTGGTACATCAAAGGTCCACCGCTGTCTCCCTAGAAACAAGAAGAAAATCAAATTGTTTCGCCATTCCCGGAAGCGCTGAATAAATAAAGCAAAGACCTTCGCAGGTGCATTCCCTCAAACCGAGTTAGAGAAGCAAGTTGGTGTGGCATGCCACAGCCACTGCCTTCCCCTATTTTTCATTTTGTTGTTTCTGGATTGCGTTTTCCACGCTCTCGTACAAAAAAAAAATAAATAAATAAATAAATAATAAGAATAACGCCACGCCTACAACAATCTTTTAGCTCAGGGACAATTATTTTTGTTTTATGCTTCCATAAGCAATAAATATATTGCATGAAAGGAGCGATTTCACCAGTCAGTCTGACTATGCCGCCATTGCCTGCAATGCATCTAGGGAATTTCAAGTATTTTCTGTACGTGCGACAACCTCGCTGGAGCTCTGCGTGTGCTAGGGCACGGGACAGCAGGTGCTCTCTCGTGCACTGCCGTTTGCCCCCGGTGAACTGAAGTTAAGTGGCGGCGTCACGCATGCGCCAGAACGCTTGTTGAGATCGGTCTATTTTTGCAGGTTTATCGTGCTCCCTGGGGTGTGGGGAGCGATACTGTGCACTCGTCCGAACGTACTCACGGCCGATATTACGCGTGCTTTTCCATTTATTATATAAACACTTTTTCTCGTTGTTGTGTCAAAGACAGCGGTACGACAATGTGACGAAGCGTCGCAGTTAGATGCACGATCGCAGCGCCTTTGCAGTGTCTGGCACCGCGGCCACTCTGGCACCACAACTCAAGGAAAGAGAAATACCGGAACGGGAACGATGAAAAAGTCGCACCGCACTCTAACTTCCTCCCGAATGAGCTTATCTAGGAAGAACGCCAAAATAAAAATAATAAAAAAAGAAAAGCGCGCGCCCGGCAATAACGCTGAAAGGCCGGAGCTCGCTCGTTTGCTGGCGCTCTCCCTAGCACGTGAGGTGACCTGTGGGAGTAACTCGGACTTACTCAAGACGCTCAGATAGCACTCTTGCCCAATCACTCAGGAGACGAGTGCAGCGTGAGCGTTCGGTTGGCATTCAAGTTTCTCTTCATTCGTTTCGAGAATGCGAAACCGGAAACTGTTAGGTGCAAGCCCATAAAAGAATCCCGTGTTAAAGAAGAAAAATCAATACATGTCTAGCGTGCGAACCAACATTCGTTTCTTCATTTTAGAGATCACAAATTTACCTTTGCCAAGCTTCCGGGGTCGCACTAACAAATCATGAGATCTTCACGGAAACCTTGTCAAATTCTATATACGGCGTCTCTTGCTCGCTTTCATTCAACAGTTCTGTTACAATCGATAACACTGTAGCGTGTGCTTTGTTGTTCTTGAAACAAAAGTCTTCAAAACAATGGGCAGCTTCACGCTCACCCTCGATTTTATGGTCTCGTGGCGCTTATTTTTAATTAATCTCACGGTTCAACACTAGTCGAAAATGAACACTGCAACTCATTTTGCCAACATCTGCAACGCGAAATTAACATGGAGCAATTTTTTACACTTAGAAGTTAAATTTAGATAATGCACGTTCCTGTTGCCAGGATTGTCATATTGCAATTGCTCCTGTTTGTCAATCTGGGAAGGTGTTCTTGATTCAACTAATATAATCATGCAGCTAGCTGCCAGGTTGTTTATGAACGGATTCGCGAAATAGCGTTTCCTAACCCTTCTAAATTAGAAGAAACTAAGAAAGGCCATAGTTAAAGGTAAAAACTAAACTAGGAGATCTCGTTTCTTTTTTTTTTTTTGTTCGGGGGGGGGCGGGGGAAGGGGCAATGATAATTGAAGAGGCTTGAGCTCCTGGTGTGTCATGCACTTTCAAAAGTGTTGAATAGAAGTTGTGATTACTACTTTTCAATCACGTGTTCTCATAAACAATATATCATCCAGCTGAAAACTGAAACATTTTCTCGTTTTTCTTATTGAAGTACGTATTTTGATTTAAATTGGACACATTCTGATAGGCAGGATAAAATTGTTTTGTTTTGCTCAACTTTTCTAAAGTCAAATTACTCTAGCAATATTTCAGTTTTCAGCATATTTCTACTTTATCGTAAGTCGAGAAATATCGTTATCTTCTGTGTTATAGACCAAAACAGAAAGAGGAAGCTGGTATTTGCTTATGTTTGCAAGAGAATGTGTCGAAAAATGATTTCTACTCACATAACAAATTCCACCAGCGGAGCAAAGGGTGTAATTTGGAACACTTCTGGCAAGCTGACGGGCGCATTCCTCATTAGTAATAAGGGATATATTTCTTTCCATCAACATATCTGGTTCATAAAAGTATAGAACGCTCCTTCTTCCGACGCTGATGTTTCGTTCGTTTCTTCCTCTGTGGAACTATAAGAATCGTACGAAATTTCAGACATATCGTCTGTTGTTCCATCAGTAGTGTCGCCGTAAGAAGTATCGTCGTCTGGAAATATTTTAATACATTTTCGGTATTATTAGGTATACGCACACTTCAGTGTTTTTACATGTTAATTGGTGGCATTTATTGGATAAGTATTTGTTTACTTGTATCAGGCCTGAAGCTGTGAAAATGTATAATGTTTTTATTTTAAAAAAATGAGACGATACATTTGTGGAACATGAATTTTATAATTTATTTCGCTTTAGCTATACAAGAACAATGCATTTAAACAACAACAAAAAAATTACACCATCTTCCCGAGGGGAATTATGGGGTGATGCGGAGCCTCGCGGATCGTAATTAATTTATTCCCTTCTTGACTGATTTCTTTTGGCCGGCCGGATTTGGGCTGCGGCGGACGCGAGCGGCCGAGAAACGCTAGCAGACGACAGCCGCAGAGTTGCGGGGAAAGCCCACCCCATTGGAAAGCCCTGGCGTGGCGCTGCGACCCGCGCGCCCAAAACTATCCTCCTTTCACTCCTCCGGGGGAACGCGCGCAGCGCGCTACCGCTGCTTATATTCACACTTGAAGGAGAGGAGACTAGAGGAGGAGAGTTGCGCATGCGCGCGCGGTGTGAGTAGAAGCGAACGCACGCGAAGTGCACGCAGCTGGTAGAGAGAGAGAGCGGAGAGAGCAACGCGCAGCTGTTGGAGAGAGGGAAGGAGGAGAGTTGCGCATGCGTAGTGTGAGTGCGGACTACGACGCCGACGCCGGGGAAAATAGACCGGAGCAAGAGATGCGCCACATCTAAAAAACAATATATGTTTATTAAGGTGAAAGCCTTATATATCGCATCGTTCAGTTGACCTTCAAAGTCCTTGAGCTAGAACACGTCGGCGACGCGAAAAGTTCGAAAATACATCGGCCACACGAAAGGGACAAAAACAAAAAGGCACCAATGAAACGGCGCCAAAAGTGCGTCGTCAGAGAGCGCGCTGTCTTCGGGGGTTCGCTATATCGTTGACATCAGCGTTTGGGCTTTCGCCTTCAAGTCGTCTTAGGGATAACACAAGAGAGCCTGGAAATTTTAATTCTGTGTTTGGCATTGATGGAAATATTGGGCTGCTAGTGGTGAAACGCATATTAATACTTATTATTTACTGATATTAATTTGATATATACTTAGCATAAAGAGCATAACATTGAAGTTTTGTATTTATTGTTTACTATATGTACTTACTATAATCTCACGATTATAGTGAAAACCGCAACATAAAGGTATCGCATCAGTTTTATCAGCAATTTGATTGTGCTTTATTGCTCCAGCTGCACAAGACAATTATTTACGTTTGGAACTTGAAGGAGGTTCTTTTAATGACGAGTCACTGATAAACTCTTAGTAATTTTCCTATCGACGATGATAAGGCCACTGACAATCTCAGAGTAATGTTTCATTATATAAATCTATTTTTTAATGTGTCGATGAATTGTGAGGTTATTCGGTAGGTCAATACAAATAATTTCACGGGCTCAGCTCTTATATCTACGAATATTCTTGCGTGTTTCGTGTATATTGGTTGTGCGTTCATATTGTCATTTTGGTGTGGCATACAAACGTAATATTAGAAAAGTTAATATAGATTAAACATATACAAATAGATCCAGTTTATTAACTGTGAAACTCGTCATAATCTCGTTTTTATTGTGTGTTGTTTCAAATACCAGATTTCAGAATTTGTCGATGGTTAATGTACGAACATATTGAGAACATTTCTTTTATAAATGTTTCAGTAACTAGCAAGTGTCTGCACGCCCTATGCGAGAAATGTTTTAAGGAAGTAGAGAGTGGCAGTAGCACCCGGTTCTTTTTTTTTTTGAATTTCCGCCTTCTGTCGCTGATTGACCCCCGTCACATGCACACGAGAATTCGCATCTTTGCGAGGCATCACTTCCATGGCCTTTTTTAATCTATACCCATCTTCATAATTTGCTTAGGATAATAATATGTGGAAGGAGAGGAGGCGAGAAAATAATTTACCATAGGCTTTGCCTCCAGCCCACACCATAGATGCTAGCATCTGAAGGCGGTTCTTCGCAGTTTGCAGGAAGGCAGATTGGCTGAATGTGTTTCGTAAAATTGACAGGTCTTTTTAATTTCAATAGTGCAAGGTCTCTCTGTAATGAAATACAGTAGTTTAAGCAAAACGTGCTTGAAGCTTCAAAAAAATATACGTACCATAAAATCCGTACAGTTGTTGCCCTGGACGGGGATACAGACGTCGTCAACCTCCGCGCAAATGACCTGGTCTTCCAGCTCCTCACGCCTGGCTGCTGTGTCACTTCTCTCTAGATTCTGACTTTGTCTGCGTTTCGGTGACAATCTACGAGTGAAATTAGTTCTGGTTCATGTACTTCCCAGACGAACTGGAAAGAAAGCCCGTAGTGTTCTCGTCTCTGGAAGCATCAAACCGAAGGAGGAAAAAATTGCATTTGGTCCTAAATTGGGAAAGCTTACGTCAGAGCACAAAAGGTTTATCCAATTACAGTAGCTCGGGAAGAAAAATCGTATCAGTTCCACGACGAGTTATATTTGTGTCATGATAACTATGAAATAAAACCAAAACAACTACGATTCGTATACCCAGCGTTGCACCAAAAGCAGAAACTCAACAGAATACTGGAGGCAGTGCTTAGGTTATTCGTGACAATTTTATCGATACGTAAAATAAAGAGGTTTTCGGGTCAGGTAGCCTAGATGCAATCAATGAAAAACAACAATTGAAATACCGATTTTCGGTTAAGAATTGGTTTCGCCGTAGGCACGGTGATCGCCTATGCCACTTAATGGGAGCAAGGCGCCGGCGAGCAATCCCTGCAGTAGCGGTGTCTACTTTTATGGTAATATAGGCCGTAACGCTCTTGCGTCTCGCTTACAACTCTGACGTTTTCTCCAAGTTATCCACGCTAGGCACTTATTCATAATCATCAGCATTTATTTTACTTGACGACCCGCTGGGGGCGTTATCCAAAGGAAGGCTCATGCATATGAATGCATATATAAATTAATAGACTCAATGGGCACAGCATGAGACCGCCATACTAAGCTTGCTGTAGTAAGATTTCAGCGAGAGTTACAGAGGAAATGGTTAGTAGCTGCTGCCTGTATATTGGTTAAGCCACTTACCATGACAACCCGATATGGTCATGTAGTACGCAAGCACTTTATAGCCAATTTTAATGTTGCAATCGGATAAGTTAAAAGTGTCTAAAAATATTCAGTGTGGAGAGTTATCCATCACGTGGAGATTGTGACACATATATACTCAGCTCGCTTCGTTACAATAAAATGTGGGTCCTCTCTGAGTCAATGTTTTAGAGCCCACTGACACCTGGCTATTTAAAGCAGCCATACGGTGTGCGTTTTACATCAAATGTATTTAGGAATAGGGATTTCTATTAAATGTCCTTAACTAATTCTAACGCAAAAAATATTAGCACACTAATTATAGCGGACTTACATCCCAGTGAAAATGAGCGAAAATTGGTTCCCCACAACATTATCAGGAGACCAACATTAGGGAGGTTTCGGCTAGATCCTTTCGCCGTCCCGCAAAGCGAACCGCAAACCCACTAGGGTGCCACGGAACTCTGCAGCCAAGGCCATCGGCGGGAGAGCCGGAGTAGCGGCTTCTTCATTGCGGAGGGCTTAGCGGAGGAAGGAACGCGGTCTACGAAAGCTTTCTATTAAGGCCCGTTCACACTCTTGCGACCGAGTACGACCGAGAGGGACCAGACTGGTTTTAAGCCTCTTGCGACGTCTTAGTACCATCTCCGCTGCAGCGCAGCTGGTCCCGAGAAGTCGCAAGAAGACCGCCTCACTGATCCAAGACGTCGCAAGAGGAGCAAAACCGGTCTGGTCTCTCTCGGTCGAACTCCGGCTGCAAGACTGTGAACGAGCCTACAAGTTTTCTGTGGGCCGCGTTTCCCCCCTCCGCAATAAGCCCTCCGCAACGAAAAAATTACACCATCTTCCCGAGGGAACACGTAGGGGTGATGCGGGCATCGTGTTGGTTCCGAGGAAAGGTCAGTCGTGTCCCTGACGTCGGAGAGATGGCGCCACCGGCTGCCCCTAACGTGATCCCCTACGCGGGCCTTCGTCGCGGCTCGCGGCGAAGAGACTTGGAACGCTCGCCGCTAGCCGTTTATTTTTTTCACGCTTGAGGAGAGAGGAGACTAAGAGGGCGGAGAGTTGCGCGTGCGCGCCGCGGTGTGAGTAGAAGCAGAACGCGCGCGCGAGTTACGCACGCAGCTGAGTAGAGAAGAACGGAGAGAGGCGACGCGCAGCTCTTGGAGAGAAGGAAGGAGGAGGGTTGCGCGTGCGTAGTGTGAGTGCGGACTGCAAGGCCGCGGGACATAGGCCCAGGCAGAAATGCTCCGTGGTATTTAAAGCCGCTGCTGCGTCTGCCCGCCGATAGCCTTGACTGTAGACTTCCGGATAATGTAGCGGGTTGCGGAAGGAGTTTTCACAGATCGTTTTCGCCGTCCCGCAACGCTCTCCCGCAACCCGGTACGATAACCGGAACTCTACAGCCACGGCCATCGGCGCGCAGGCGCGCAGGCGCAGTTGCGGCTTCTTCGGTGCGGAGGGACTTAACGGAGAAGGAAACGCGGTCTACGAAAACTCCCCATTAGGGAGTTATCGTAGACCGCGTTTCCCTCTCGCTACGCCCTCCGCAACGGAGAAGCCGTTTCTGCGCCTGCGCGCCGATAGCCTTGACTGTAGAGTTCCGGGTATCGTAGCGGGTTGCGGAGACGCATTGCGGGACGAAGAAAACGATCTACGAAAACTTCCTATTCTCGCGCTTAACTCCGCTAAAGTTAGCCTAATTTTGCGGCTCCGCTTAGAAAAACTCGTACATGAAAACCCAGCTCTGAATATTAAGAATTTTGTGGTGACAATATTTCTAGGCATTTATGTTATAACACCCAGTGCCTCAGAATCGTTAAACATGACATGTTTAACTCCACGTGTTATGAATCAGGATAATGTATATAAATATATATTCTAATGTCCCGATTTACGCAAAATTACGTCTTTAGCGAACAAAACAACCATCTGAGAGCTTCGCGATGGTGGCTCTGCTCCGTTGACAAACTTCGAAATACATTCATTTGCGATGCGCTACAAAACAAAAAAGAAAAACAAGAAAACAAAATCTATGTAGCCTTTTAGTTTTGCGAACTGATTAATTTTGCCCACAATTGGGAACACCTAAATAAAGCGATTGAAAGTAATAAGATAGCGTGTTGGTTGAACATATTGAAAGTATTTTTGAACGCAAGTATGTACATAAAACAAACAAGGAGAAACACGAAAGACACGGACGGCGTTCGACTTACAACAACTTTACTTCCACCACTTCGGCGTGGGCTTCCCAACTCGTCTTGCCCGAAGGCTATACTATCGTTTCACCCTTCCGTCCAGACGCAGCCGATGCTACGAGATTATATAACGAATCAGACAGCGTCAAAAGGGCACCATCATGGTGTTCGTAATGATTCTGTCTGTGTTTTTATCGCTGAACCAATCATAAACAGAACAAGCCTAGTGATTTGCACTTTTGACGCTGTTTGATTGGTCCCGTTTCCTCGTAGCATCCGCTGCGTCTGGACCGGAGGTGAAGCGAAGTATAGATCACTCCCCTTTCTCCGACATAATTTCTGCGTGCATGATCGAGAATATACGGTTCTCCTTTCATCTAGGAGAGTGGCGGACACTCTTACTCCGAGCGTAAAAGATAAGGAGGCCAGAATGACCTTGCCTAGTCAGCCTCGCCCTAGCGCTTTTCCGAACATTCTACGTGGGATATTCCAGATGACTAGCATAGTGAGACAAAGAGCCGAGGTACCGTATTGCCGATTCACTCAATGATTCCCTCGTGATATTCAACTGTTAGGCCGACGTACCGCCGCTTGCTGCTGCCACCGTTCCACGCTCGCTGCTGCTTTCTCGACATGTGTTCTTTTTCGCTTCTGGCATAAGTTCGCCCGAACGCGGAACGAAATTACTCGACGACCAAAAAGGAATGTCTTTCCCCCATCTGGGCCATCTTGGAATTCCGTCCGTACTTATACGGGAGCTTTTTTCGAATGGCCACCGACCACTACTCGCTCTGCTTGAAACGACCTTGAAGGACCCATCGGGACGTCTCGCTCCATGGAGTCTACGGCTGCAAGAGTATGAACTGACTGCGGTCTAAACGTAAGGCCAAAAGCACAGCGATTTCGACTGCCAGTCCAGAGCCTACCTTCGAGTTAGCTACCGGCTGCGTTAAAGACTGCGACAACGATGACGACCGCTTTTTTGGTACAATGTGCGTTAATGTCATGGCGCTCCAACGGGACACCATGCGGTTAACGCTGATCGAGCACTGCGAGGGACGAGGGGGTACGATTTCCCGAGCCTTTTCAAGCGCCCTTTGAATATCCGCCGTCCGGCAGTGTGTTCTCTACAAAAAGCTAACTGCGAGGACAGCAACGCGACGTGGCTCCTGTTATTCCCAACGAGTCTTTGAGAAGAGATCTTCCAGATCTGCCACGACGACCCGACATCTGGACACCTAGGCTATGGGAGAACGTTTGCACGGATTTGAACAAAATACTAGTGGGCCAAGCTCCCAAAGACTGTCCATCTCTACGTTCGATCGTGCCGCAAACGCCAACGGCACAAGAAACCATCGACGAAGCCGGAGAACCCCTGCAGCCGATCACTCTCCTGACAATGACGTTACAGCAGATTGGTATGAACTTGCTTGGACCGTTCCCACCACCGATGCATGGGGACCGGTTAAACATCGTTAGGGATGATAACCTCACAAGGTACGCCGAGACAAAAAGCGCTCCCGTACGGAACCACTGTGGAAGTCGCCAAGTTCTTCGTAGAGGCCATCGTCCTCAGGCATGGTGCCCTCCAAAGTACTGATTACAGACCCAGGGTCGTCGTTTTTGGCACAGCTAACGCAGAAGATTCTCCGGCTCAGCCACACCAGCCATCGTCGAATGACAGCGTACAGTTCGCAGACGAACGGGATGACAGAACGGCTAAATAAGACTATCGCCGACATGACCGCCATGTACGTCGACGTGGGGCTCAAGACATATGGGACGAGGTCTTACCCTACGTCACGTCGGCAGTTCTAGAGACCACTGGAGTTACAGCTTTCCAGCTGGTAGATGGTCGGAAAGTAACGACCAAGTTTGAAACGCGATGCTGCCCCACGAGCCAGCAGACGATTGGAGCGACGACGCCCAGATTGCTGCTCAACGGCCCGAAGAACTCCGCCAGCTCGCCCGGCTCCGGATGCAAGACCAGCAGCATGTCAACGCTGGCCGTTACAACCTTCGTCGTCGGGACGTTCACTTCCATCCCGGAGACAGGGTGTGGCTCTGGACACCGACTCCTTGCCGCGGCTTCAACGATAATATGTTTAAACGGTACTTCGGACCGTACAAGGTACTTCGTCACCTCGAAGAGCTCAACTACGAAGTGGTGCCCGACGGAGTGCCAACATCATCACGACGCCGACCACGACCCGAGGTGGTTAACATCGTTAGACGCAAGCCGTTCTACGCTCGGTAGCAGTGACAACTTTTCGTTTTCCACATTTTTTTTTATCTTACCTTTATTTCGTTTTGTTTTGTGTTGCATTGGGGAAATGCGCTTTAAAAGGAGGGGTAATGCCGCGTGCATGATCGAGAAGATACGCTCCTCCGCTCATCTAGAAGAGTCGCGTGTCTACACTCTTACCCCTAGCGTAAACGATAAGGAGGACAGAAAGACCTTGCCTAGTCAGTGTCGCCCTAGCTCTTTCCCGAACATTCTTGGTAGAATATTCGAGATGACGAGTATAATAGATAAAGAGCCGAGCGACGTATTGTCGATTCACTCTGATTCTTACTCGCGATAGTCAGCTGTTACGCCGACGAACCGTCGCTTGCGCTGCCGCCGTTCAACGCCAGCTGCTGCTGTCTCGACGTTTGTTGTGCTTTTTCGTTTCTGGCACAAGTTCGTCCCCAGTAAATCTTTATTTATTATGTTTTCTTCTGCCTCATTGTCTTACATTCGTGACAATATAGTCTCCAGCTCCGATGCCAGGGAATCTATCTTCCTCATCTGTCAAATGCAGCAATATTTTGCCTTACGTTGTTATCACCACTTCTCTGACTAAGAAAGTCTTCGATTACCTTTTGGTTGAGCCTTTCGCTGTGCCTTTTGACTGCTATCGTGCTTTCAAAGATTAGGTGACACTCCTGCAGTAACTGACGTGCGTTTTTAAGGAAGGCTGTCCGGTGATTGTCAGATTGAATTTGTGTTATTTTTAGTGTCTATTTAAGCAGCGTCCTGTTTGTCCGGTTTTTGTATTTTTTGTACATGAGAATGTGTAGACATATACATCGTTATCTTCACATTTAATACATTTTATCTTGTGGTTTCGATGACATTGCTTAGCTAGGCTTTGCTTCCCGTTCAGTGTTAGAACAACTTTTGCTCGTTTATTTTAATGCCAAAGCATTAAAACACGCATGGAGTGGAGCCGTCGAAAACGGTCTATCAACTCTCGTTTGCAGAGTGAAACGGCACCCAAATTGTCATTGGCTGAGTAAAGCGGCATCTAAATTCCCATTGGCTCATTTCCAACAAAACACAAAGAAAAGCAGAGCAACGCAGATGACGTCTCACGGAAGCCGGCGTATGCGCTAAAGGTCAAAGCGGACGCGCTTCAGAAATAAAACTCAAAGAAAAGCACAGCAACGCAAGGCTTCGTCATGGAAGCCGTCGTGACGTCATCAGGGTTCACCGCGCCTATGCGGTGGGGAAGCGTGAAGTCACCGCCCGAGCGCCGTATGAGGTAGCAAGACGTACCGCGCTGTTTGTAGGAATGCGCTGCGTGAAAGAATGTATTTCTACACCTAAGCAGTCTTAAGTGTCTCTGCCGAAGTTTTGTATGTGAACAGGACGTTACAGTGCCCTGCCAAAATATTTCTTTTCAATTGGTGGGAGCATCAAACTGTGTTGAGGATCGAGAAGTAGCTTTTGAGCCTCTCGTTGTAGTTTTGTTTTTACTTTTGTTTCGATGTAATTACGTCGTGATGTCACCATTTTCACTTTGCTTCGGGGAGTATCGTGCGCACAGGAGGCGTTAAACTTAGTTTTTTAGCTCTCAGCAGCTGTGCGAAATATGACCGAATTTATAATTTCATGTTTGACTGTTTCTGAATGCGAACTTTTGAAAGGAATATGCGGCTTGTTTTTTTTCTGTGTTCGTAAATCTCACTCATCTCCATGTTTTTAGTTATAATCTTAAAATCTGAGAACTCAAATGATTTTTCTCCTGCTGCGTCTTTCGTGAAGTTTAGGCCAAGCGAGTGCTCTTGAAAGCATGCTGTTACATCTTGCCTTTTAATTTTCTGAGTACGCATGGCCAGGTAGCCGTCCAGATAGGAAAATATATAGAGGTTTCCGAAGTTAATTTAGCGAAATAACTTACCAGCGAATTCATAGACGTTACCTCGTTTGAAACCGAATTTCGACAGTTCTCTTTAGCACCAAGTTCGACTTGAAAGCGCCAAAAGCTGGCTTTTAAGTTACATAGACGCTCCCGCGAACTTGATCTCGTCAAGTCCCGTTCAAGTCGCGAGCGCTTGCGCTGCTCCCCACCTGGGAGCAAGATGGGCTGCAAATTTTCTTTTAAAAAGTGTTTCGCACTCCAGAAAGAGGTTGATTATTCAAATTGTCGTCACATCATGTCCTTACGAAACGCAAATTGAGAGAAGTTCTTATGCAAGGGTTTCAAAACTAACGTTGTCCGCGTTTCCTAGACAGATGCGCTTCTCCGTCTGGCAACGTTGGTCCACTTGAGCGGTGGCTCATGGCGCGTGTTTCTTTTCGTTTCGCTTGTCGGCGTCCCTCGCTTCTGGAGACAAATGGCGTAATGTGAGCTTCGACATATCCTTAATAAAAAAAAAAACGGGAGAAGCTTCAACTTTGATTTGCCATAGGCAAGTAACAAATGCTTATCAAGATTCAACAAGCATAGAAAGGTAATCAAGTGAGTGCCCGATTCCGATGTTGCGTCCACAAGAATGAACAAGAACGTTCAATTAAAGTTTCATGGAACTTTAGTAACAAAAATGAGCATGTAACTCCGGATGCGGAAGGAAAATATTACAAATTGAAGCGGTGCTCAAAGCAGGTAAGGGTTCGGCAACATTTCCTTATTTAAACTATGTGGCGTTGACCAAGTGCTCGCGCGGATATGTGAGCTGTGAACTATGCTACCTGACCTAAGCGATATTTCAGCTTTTTTAAGCGCTATCTTGTGCTGCTTGCAAGTTTCTACAAAGGCTTGTTTTAATGGGCGCCCCTACATAAAGTGTTGGACGCGATGCCTGTGGTTTCGGTAATCGAAACCAGGAAGTAGCTACTGGGCATCATACTTTTCGCTCTTATGTTGACCTCTTCAGGCCAGTAACATGTTGAGCATGAGACAGTGGAACTGTCACTGGGGTTTGGCTCGAGGAAACAGGGTTGTTAACCTTCAATATTCAAAAGAGGTCTCTCAAAATTTCATTTTTTCTAACCTGTCTTTGATCCTTTCGGCTGTTGTTAATAATATCGACGCTGTCACTCTCCTCTCATTTCTGACATTCATTTATTGAAGTCAAATCATTTTATATGTTGCTTCAGAAGTCTCCTCCTTAAAGATGCAGTCCAGGAGCGGAAGTATTTTCTTAGAGAATATTAACATTGTGGCTACATCTTGTATATTTCGTATTAGTGTCTTACATAAACGGTTTCTTGGTGTTCTTGTTCTTTCTAGGAAAGAAGCTGCCTCTCAACCAGTGAATGCGGTCTGGGCTGGACATGATTTCCAAGCAAGTAAATGAGCACGGTCATGTTGTCGAAGAGAATCATATGTGCCCCCTTTTTACATAAAGTCAGTAGTCGGTTTCTGCAGCTAATGGTGAACAGGGGGAAGGGGAACCATTTGTTGAGCAGGAGGAAGAGGAAGCGACGAGGACATGAGTAAAACGCTCAAGCTGTTAAATGCAGCTGCATACCACGGTGTCGTAAAGGGCACTTTAATGCATAGGCGACTTCGTGTTAAATGACTCATCTGTGGCCGAGTGGGCTAACGCGTCTCAGCTCGGATCGTGGAACGAAAGCTTTGTGCTGCAGAAACTCCTGGATTATATCCCAACCCCTGCTCGTTTCTATCTGGTTGAGTTCCGTACCGGCACCTGTTCGTGTAATCACTGCTGCGTGGTGCATGTTAAAGAACCCAGGCTAGCGGTTTACGGCTCTGAATACACATGTAACCTACAGCTCTGATAATAGTCACACTTTGAGGCGTGCTAGCACCAATGCCGGCTAAACATAGAAGCAAACATAATTTTTATTGGGTACACGACGTCCTCTAAAAATGAATGACTATGATGCCTGCGAGCACCACATCAATATCAGAAATGCGGGAAACGAGTGAACTAACAGCACAAAGCATCTCTCTCCGCTGACGTGACAGCAGATATTTGCTTTTATGGCATACCGGCGCCTGAATATGGAAGGCCGCTCATCGCTCTTCCGCCTCCGCAAAAATGTCAAAGAGCTGCTGCTTCCCCATTCATCGAAAAGTTGTGGCTCCTCAATTCTGCATGCGACACACTGTTCCAGAGAATGGCATAACATGTTTCAGTACGACCGGACGTACGTGTTTATAAAAACAAATGCCAGACTGTTTCAAGACGCCTGTGACAGCCTGATCGTTTGTGAAGAACATCAATTACCATCAGTTTGTCGTGGGTTCAAGCTGAGCAAGTTGGTTCAGAATTATTGAAATTATCAGCTTAACATAAGAGAATATAACCACACATAAAAATACACATCCAGACTGCTAGACTAGAAACCATTGAATACCACTTCTTCGTCCTTCTCAGTTGGATACCAGAATAAGGTACTTTTTACTATTTTCTTCTTCATCGTCCTTTTCAAGATCTCACTCTTGTGGACCCTCGCAAGAGCCCACTTAATGCCACTTCTTCGTCATTCTCAGTTGGCTACAAGGTTGAAGTTGCCTTTTTTAATTTTCTTCTTTACCTTTATTCTCAAAATCTCGAGGGCCCTCGCAAGAAGGTAATTTCCTCGGGGTGCAGTGCGATGGAGGGGGCACTAACACACTTGCACCCTTTTTCCTCAATTGCAAGGGCTTCCAACAGTACACGACCGAGCTGATGTCGGTGCTCCCCCATGATGCCTAGGTCTGAGAGTATTGCTTCGCATTAGCATTCGCGGCTACCCTACGGACAAAGGGAAAATGGTGGCGACCGCGACTAATTACAGCGAAACAAAAGGAAACAAAAGCAACCAGAGACTCAAAAGGTACATTACAACCCCTTAACTTCAGGGATTCTCCCATCACATGAAAAATTGACCGCATCTCCACGTGGTGAATGATGTTGATTGGGGCGAAGCTGTGGTGGTACTTGTCTGCGTATACGCTGAGCCGCAGCATGCCGAGCTTTTCGTTCGTTTTCATCCATGTCGGAAAGAGAATGTGTGGCATGGACCGTGGTTATATACGCATTTGAGTATCTGACCGCAGCGCCTTCTCGTCTATAAACGTTGAGCCAATGCATGCAATGTTTAACGCGATTATATACGCATTTGAACGCAGCTACTTCTGTATAGACGTTGAGCAGCTACATGCAACGTTTCATCCATGACATCCCCAGCTCTTGAGTTACTACCACATCTCAGAGCCCCCTACTCGTCCTGTTGCTACGCAAACAGATTTCAACATTTTTATTCATTATTTTTTTCGTCTTTTTTATTTTTTTTATTTTTGCATCACTCGAGCACGTGAGGTAACGTGCTCGTAATTGTTTTCATCATTTTTTTTTCATATTTTTGCCCTACACGAGCACGTGAGCATGTGCTCACGTCCTCGTGAGTAGGTGAGCTCACGAGCAGGAGCACGAGCAGCCGACGCCGGACGGCGGACGGACATACGGACATGGCTAGCCCCTAAGGAGCTTCGCCCCTAAAAGCCTTTGGCAGGGAACTGTAACACTATGTGCGCATGCAAACGTAAGCCAGCTAAAATAGTTCCAAAGGGGAGCGGAAAACCAAGCCTAGATAAGCAATGTCAGCGCAACGACAAGATGAAATTTGTGAAAATGTGAGGATAACGCAGTATATTCCGTCCCACTTTCAGGTAAATAAAAAACCGTATATAGGACAAACAAGACACCGTTAAATGAACGTTTAAAATAATAAAAATACAAACTAACTATCACCGGACAGCCCCCTTAAAAAGCGCACGTCAATTACTCAGGGGAGGGGCGGTGGTGTCAGGCAATCTTTGAAAGCACGGTAGCAGTAAAACGAAACAGTGAAAGGCTGAACCGAGAGAGTAATTGAAGCCTTTCACTACCAGAGAAGTGGCGACAACAACGTAAGTCACAAATCGCTGCACTTGACAGACGAAGAAGAGAGATTCCTGGAGGCGGAACTGGAGAAGTATGTCGGAGAGACGGGACTTATGTAGCCTCGGGGAAGACGAGGTGGGAAGTCCTCGCCGAAGTGGTGAAAGTAAATTTGCTGTGAGTCGAACGCCGCATGTGCCCGTCGTGTTTTGGCTTGTTTGTACTTTGTCCATACGTGCGTTAAAAAACCTTTCAATCAAATAAAGCATTCATGAGTACTTTTATATTTCACAGCGCTACCTTTCGAAACGGAACCTGCGCTTTAAGCTGTGTAATGGGATGCGACATGAAATACCATTTATATCCGTAAGATAGCATATTACTCTATATTACGAACACCAAACTACCAAAGACAACTCTGTGGCACATTTGTGTTTTAGTTTTAGAGCTACCAATATGTGACTTTGAATTCGTAGTGTGCAAAGATCAGCAAACCCAGACTACTTCAGGTAAGTGGATATTTCTCGTGAAACAGAGCGGATTAGCGAGATAAAACGGGACCCCGCAACCCACGCTGTCTCCCTTTCTAATCTTTAAAAAAAGAACAAACATCATAACCTCCTAACACATCCCTACTTTCTTGCACAACACTTGAGCGAGACAATCACGGCGATATATCGGAGGGCAAACAGCAAAAGGTGCCAAACAGATTTTTTTTTTTTAATATGGTGGCACTAAGATTTAGAGCATGAAGGTTCACGTGTTTCCAGCGATCGCTTCTCCCAAGTGCTACACGTGAAAATAGACGCACAAAAATTCGTAGAGTTCAGCTTAAAGGGACACTGACAGGGTATTTGTGCTGGCCGAGGTTTTTAATTGTACGTGACATATGAGAGCCCAACTGCCCAGAACAGAATTGGCGGCTCAAAATTCGGCATCTTTCCGCCGATCAAAACCGCTGATCAAGAAATGGAACTTTCAGTCGCACTTACTCTATTTTCCGTGGTCACGGGCCATTTTCTATGGTTTAGAGCACGACCACCAAATTTAATCAACAGTCGTGGGTCATTGAAGGCAGACAGTCAATATTAAAAAAATAGAAAAAAATTATGAAACCCATTTTTTGTGGCTGCCAAAAGCTGCAATTACGTTCATTGAAAAAAAGGTTGCACAAACAACCCGGAAGCATTCTGTGCCTTCACTACATAGTTCTCAACATGGCGTCGTTTCGCGTATCGTGGGACTCGCGGATGGCAGTGGACGACGGGCGTGGGACCTCTACTTCAGAACTGCTCGTTCACGGTATTGGCAAATTCTGTCTTCCTTCGAAAGAGAAATTTTGGACCGACGAAAAAATTGATATTCATCCTGTACGACACGCCCAACCAGCAAGCCGATTTGCAATGAAGACGTCGCAACCTACTCGTGGCTGAAGCCATCGCTCGCGCAAACGTCCAGCGCGATGTGCGTAGTTCGAGTTGAATATTTACGCGTACGATTTTTTAATTAGCTGCGAATGTGGTCAATGCGTAGTGCTGCCCTACTTCGAACCGGGAGTGCCATCGCTGGAGGAAAATCAGCAGCGAACTTTCCAACCTACGGTTGACCAGCTGCATTATTACTAATAAAAGAGTTTTGCCAGTAGCTCAGTGGAAAGATGTCCGCTTCAGATGCTACGGAACCGGGTTCAACTCCTTATGTGGGCGTACAGATTTTCTTTTTTCCAACATTTTGCGATATTTACAATTTTTCATTTTTACAGTTATTACTGAAAACAAAACGTTGTGGACGAAACGTCGCTGAACTAAATGGTGTGGTATTTCCTTTTTGACACCTGCGAACTCAATGTAACCACTTTCCACAAAATGCAAGGAGCGTATAAATTGGGTGGCGTCCGCTTTCCGAGGTGCCCGTAATTGTTCTACAGAAATCGAAGCCAGCCATTGGTCCCGATCACGTTTATCTTTCGGAAACTTGTACAAAGTCTGCCGCACAATGCCACTTTTTCGGATGCAGGGACATGTGAGGCAGCTCTTCACGCAACATCTCGTTGGTATTCTTCTCGAGCCCATCACTGATATTCGCCACGGGCACTCTCTACTCATCTCCAACTCTTCAATGTGCAAAACAACACATCTTGAACTGCAGAACAGCAAGCGGAACAAAGATAACTGCAAAGGAATCGCACGACAAACGGTTCCCTTCCACACGTGTCGTCTGCTGCGCGCAAAAAAAACAGAAAAAAAGAAAAGAAAAAAAAAACGGAGGGACAAAAAAGCGCACGGTCGGGTGTAGCCACGTGTCTTCCGCCACTCACTCTCTCTCTCCACTTCTCCAACCTCCGTGCGCGGCTTTCGGTTTAGGTTTCGGTTTCAGCAGTTTCGTTTTTTGGCTTTATTTAAAAATATACGTGACTTTGTGGCGAAATATGAATTGGGTAGTCTTCCGACACCATACTAAATCGTCTGGCAAGAAATGAAAAAAAAAATTGGGGCGGGGGGTTTTGTGTTTTTTTAAGCCAGGGGTGCACAACATATGGTCCGCGGGCGGCATGCGGCCCGCGGGCACTTTCTGTGCGGCCCGCGGCCCGCGGCCCAGCGTGGAGCGCAGAAACCGCCACCGTGTCATTCAATGCACTGTGGCCGTTGACTTGACAGAAAGCATTCGAACCCGTTGGCCTACTTTTCTCAGAGTCCTCTCTTCCGGGGGAAACTCCGCGTCCTCAGTTTAAATATTCCCTCTCCATTAGACCCACAGAAAACAACAATACAAAAGCCTGTACAGCCATCTAGTGCGTTGTTATGACCCCTAACAGCGTCCCTCCCCTATCCTTGTTCCAGTTCTTCTTCATCCCACTTCCTCCTCCCTCTCTCCACGGATGCTACAGCCCTCTCCCTCCTGTTGGGACATGATCAGTGACAGCTTGTTGCAGATAGAGAAAAGCTAGTTGTGTCATGCTTGGAATATGAGTGCACTTCCAAAGAAGAGAAAAATCGACCAGGAGGGCCGGAAATTCAACCAGGAGTGGACATGGAGGTACTTTTCATTGACAACGCATCGAAGTGCTTATGTCTTGTGTGTCGATAATCTCTTGCGGCTCCTAAAGAATACAACGTTCGACGCCACTACGAGACCAAACATGCCCGCGACTTCAGTGCTCTTTCGGATTCGGAGAGAAAAACAAAGTCCGAGGACTTGAAACGGAATTTGCTTGCTGAGCAAAGCATTTTTACGAAAGCAAAGAACACATCTGAAGCAGCCACGCGGGCGTCTTTTCAGATATCTCGACAGATCGCTCGTTCAGGCCGTTCGTTTACTGATGGCGACTTCATCAAGGAATGTCTTATGATTGCTTCTGAGATGTGCCCGGACAAGAAGTTGGTTTTCCAAAACTTGAGCCTATCAAGAATGACAGTACAGCGACGTGTGCATGACAGTGCCGACGACCTATCAAAACAGCTGGAGAGGAGTTGCAGTCATTTTGTCTACTACTCTCTTGCTTTGGATGAGAGCGCAGACAACAAAGACACAGCACAGCTGCTTGTTTTCATCCGTGGTGTGAACGAAAACTTCGAAGTGCCTCAGGAGCTGGCAGAGCTTTGCTCAATGCACGGACCGACTACGGGTAAAGAGATCAGCAAGGAGGTCAAAGACGTCATCGAGAAGCTCAAGCTATCATGCGAAAAACTCGCAGGTGTCTGCACTGATGGAGCCCCAGTCATGATGGCAAAGAGAAACGTAGTCGTTGCCTTACTTCAAGCGTTCAGTGGTGTAGAACTGAAGCACTATCTCTGTGTGCTTCACCATGAAGCACCCTGTGGCCAAAGCGATAAAGTTTGACCATGTGATGAAGGTCGTGACTTCGGTTGTCAACTTTATACGTGCTCGGGGATTGAAGCACAAGAAATTTCAAGAGTACCTGAAAGAAATAAAGAGTGAGCACTTGGACATCCCGTATCACACTGAAGTTCGCTGGCTAAGCCCTGGGAATGTTCTGAGTCGCTTCGTCGCGCTGAAGGCCGACATCATCGCTTTCTTGCAAGAGGAAGGAAAACACATACCAGAGCTGGAGGAAGAGCAACGGTCATGAGATATGGCATTCCTCAACGATATTTCAAGCAGTCTGAACACGCTTAACATAGCTCTCCTAGGAAAAGACCATCTCATTTCTGGACATGGTGAGCGCGATCTTCGCATTCCAATGAAAGCTGCGCCTCTTCAAATTGCAGCTTGGGGGTGGAAGCATAGTTCACTTTCCAACCTGCCAGAAGCCCGTTCCCACCGGCGAAAATCGGAAGACGGTAGCTCCGACGTACGCTCCACAGGTTGAGTACCTGCTCTCGGAGTTCCAGCAAAGATTCGAGGCACTCGAAAGTGAGAAGAGTAACTACGATTTGTTACGCGATCCGTTTTCTGTCCCACCGGAAGACACAGGTCCGACGCTGCAGCTAGAACTCATCGACCTCCAGTGCTCGCCAGAACTGAAGAGTATGCATCGTGAGCCTCAGCTGCTTGACTTCTACAGAAGCCTTGACAGGAGCAAATACGTAAACCTTGTGGACCACGCATTGAAGCTTGCATCACTTTTTGGGAGCACGTATGTCTGTGAGAAGACGTTCGTCTGTGAGAAGACGTTCTCACCGATGACCCTCAACAAGTACCGCCCGATTTTATATGACGGACATGACACTGCGAGATGCGCTGAAGACGGCCACCAGCGCGATGATGCCGGATATTGTAAACCTGTCTGCATCAAAAAAGGTATTAACGTGTCACACTAGATGCGGCCCGCGCGGTTTCCAATACACAATTTTTGGCCCGCTTTATTTTGAGTTGTGCAGCCCTGCTTTAAGCATTCGAGAATGTTGTGAACGAAAATCAAAGCTGTCTTGTTTATTTTTCTAATGGCGAAACGAAGCTTGCTGCTCTGCGGGTGTAGACCAGCGAAGGCGCAGCTACCAAAGTTCCACCTGGATTGCGCGAGAAATGATTATCAGAGGAAATATTCACCTCCGACAGCATATTGATAACCACAATAGTCGCAATGGGGAGTCAACCCTGGTAGGACGCCAGAGAAACGCCTTACAGGGCGCAACTTGGCAATGCTACGCGCCGAACTTGTGCCATAATGAGGTCATGCTGCAAGGCGTTACCTAGCTTCAGTGAGCTTCTTTTGGCGTTTCTAATGCTTTTTTCTGTCTCGCAACATTATTGCCAAAGTGCCAGACTTGAAGCCAGGCTTTGAACCAAAAATGTCACCCATGAGCTGATTGGATCCGAATGTGTAGCCTCAAATCTGGCACTTCTGTTGTCAAGTGCAGGCCCTAAGTTACAGTATACAAACCCAAAAATAAGATGTGGAGCATAACACGGGCACTTGATTGCCTATTCAGGCCAAAATGTGCCAGATGGCAGATAAATTATCAGCAGCGAAGCATAATTCTGAACCTTATTATGGCGAATGAAAACCAATATACCCAAACTCTTGCCAATGGGGCCACGTTTGGCTTTACCTTGAATGCTACAGGCTTTGTTATTCCCTAAATTATCACACACAATCCCTAATTTAGCAAAGAAAAAAAAACTGCGCAATCTGAGCAGTCTTTTTTAAACAGCGATTTTCGTAAAACCGTGGCTTTTCTAGTTACATCGTATTGATTCTTATAACTAAAAGCATTGCGGAGCAGAAGACGCGACACTCATATATTACGTATTTTAGATGACTTCACTTCTTGCAGGAACGTGAGCGCGCAGCCACTGTGTAGGCTTCACCGAGGAAATCACACGCATACTGGTTATTTCAAATGTTTTACATATACCACCTAGGAGCCGATTAGTTGCTCCATAAATGTATAAGTATTTGCAGCGCCCCAAACCTTCGTGGATCGTCTCTGCACCTCGGGAAAAGCCGGACTTTTATGAGCCAACATTAGCCATCGGGAATCCCCCGAACGAAATGGGAATCTTAGAAGCATAATATTTTGTTTTAAAAACAAATAAATATATACGTACTTATAACAATGAGCAGCCGTCAACACATACTGGCTGCTTATTAAAACACCACCACAATAAAATGTGTCATTAGCAGTATACAGCCCAACCACCCACGGCCAGTGGCCAGGATTTGCCGGGGTACCATTAACGATTCGTTCTAATACAGTATCTTGTTGCTGACGCCGTCCACAGTCGATTTTCAAGGTATCACTGTTTGTTGACCCCGTGATTGAAATACCTGTAAATAGCGTTTGGAATATAAGCTTGTAATACCAGAAATCTTAAGCTACTACGTTGACAAAGAACTTTCGAAGTAATCAAGTTATCTCTGTTTTTGTTCTTTTCTTCGGAAAAAAGGAGCTGGACCACATGAGGGTTGTCTTCGAGCAGGACTACATTAGGGTTGAGCCGAATGCACGTATAGACCATTCCATTTAGCGCTGTCAGGGCGGCGCCATTTTGTCTCAGCCGCAGCGCCCTCTCCACACAGCCGGGAAGTTCAGCAGGTTCGGCTGGGTAAAACGAGAGAGAGGGCACGCGCCCGGTTCTCGCTAGCAGACGACAAACCGCGAGGTTGCCGTTCTCCATCTCTTCGCGGGCTGTACCGGCGGGCTGTTGACCGGGCTGTATTGAACATCGAACTATCGCTCGTGGCTGCCGTTAAGAAGTGGTTTGAGTTCTTAGAATAGTTATGGCTACTCCAAAGTCAGCCTATAGCGCTCTGTTGTTTTATTTCAGTAAATGATTAACTAGCGTATCTTTCGTTACTTCAATATTAATAGAGGCAGCCGGCAGTACTACCCTCCACCACTGCGTCTATTGCGCCAGGAGAGCAGGTTTCTACTTATTATTCCAGACTTCCACTCATTGCCGCTAAAGGCCTTCGCCAGCACGAACTTCGTATAGTAAAATACCTACAACAACCGGATTGGCTTTTCGTCGGAGAAACCGGCCACTCTGACACTGTTTTTTTTCATTTTTTTATATATTTGCAAGCAGGCAACGGCGCAAATGGACCCGGTTAGTCCTTTTATCGAGCAGCAGCATTACACGATAACATACATATCAAAATCCGCGCATGTGCGCTTGAAATTTCTAAAGTGACGCGATTTTAAACCGAGCTTGAACGCCAGCCGGATATGTTATATACAGCCCACTCGGCAGAGCAGACGACATGCGAGGTGAGAGGGGAAGGGCATTTTTTGCTCTTCCCGCTCTTCCTAGTGGAACGGTCTATACATATTATTCGTTTTGATTAGAATAAAAAGGCAGCATATCGATTCGATTCGAAATGGTTCTCATGCATTGCACGCTATCCTCATTTGTCTTCATACGGGTATCCTGAGCATGCTCCGCTTTGATGTTGATGTTGATTACGTGCCCAAAAATACCGTAAAGATCTTGACATATGTGCGCAACAGAAGTTTCTTTACATATTAAATAACATACAAAACATCAAATATCAAACATATATAGCTTCTAAGAGAGGCCAAGCCATATTAAATCATATACAAGTACATTTGGCTGTTCAGAGGTGAAATAAATCATAGCAAATAAAATCTGCTGAACATATGGCTGTTGCGAAAAAGTCTCCTTTTGATGGAATGTGGATCCTTCAAACTGCTTGTCGGAATACAACACTCCGCAATGTCGCGTGAATTTAGCTGGGATACGTAGCTTTATGCTGCTCAAAAGATCCGTTACATCAGTATATGACCTTGAATGAGTTTCTGAAAAAACACTTCATCTCGACGACTCCTACAGTCACTTAAAGTGCTGAGATTTAAAACCTTAACAAGAAAATGGTATTCGAAGTTCAGTGTTCTGGGAAACTTCCTATCGTATGCTATGCGAACCAAACGCCTTTGTAGCGCTTCAAGGCGCTTACATTCACTTCCCGATAAACTGTTCCACACGGCAGAAGAAAACTCAAGTGGTTGAGTAATCAATACGGAAAATAAGCTTAACATAGCATCAGGAGCCTCGAAAGTGCCGAGGTATATGTAAAAATCATTCCAATCAATTCCAAACAGGTGCTACAAATGTTAGTGCCATGAGATTTGAACGGGAGTTGGAAATCAACTAACACACCAAGGTCCCTCATCACGTTAGGCTCGAGTAATAGCACTGTTTTTCAAGTTGTTCATAACATTTAGGGATTTCTAGGACGTAAAATTTAGATAACTTTATTTTTGTCGCCTTCAGAAGCAATCGGTTTAACTCGTACAACTTTGAGGTATTCAAAATGTCAGACTGCAAGGTTTCGCCCTCTGTTTTGGAACAAACATGTGATATTAATTTGATGTCATCTGACAATAGGAGCACCCTATAGGGAGTATTCACTGGCGGCCATAGCTGTGTGCGCGAATGCTGAGCGCGTGCTGACGACGAGCTTTCACACTTCTTTTGCAACGAACATTTCGCACCATCAAGAGTGCCGGTCTCAGCAGCCTTTTGATGTGAGATTGTTCTGAGCATGCGCTCTAAACAGCACCCACAATTATGGCGTCCAGTGAATACTCCTATACTCCGTTCACCCTTAAGCTGAGACTGCAGATACTGCCACAAGCATGAGAGCTAAATGTCGTGACTTTGAAGCGTTCTTCCAGAGAACGACCACTCGTGCTAGAAATGCATGTTTCAAAGCCAGGAGCACGGGCTAGAGTGCGCTTGTAGCATTGGCTTTAGTCTCATCTTATGGGTGAACGAAGCATGTCACATTTTATGCGATTTGAAATCATTTATAAACATAAGGTACAAAACGGACCCCATACATATCCCTGAGGAACTCATAAGGTTAAAAAAACGCACTGGATAAAACTATTTTAAAATGAACCTATTTTTTTCTCGGTAACAGATATCTTGATACTGATCCTAATAGCTTGGGTGTGATGCTATATTCTTCAAAGTTTTGTACAAGCACACAATTATCAACCTTACCGAAAGCCTTAGGAAGATCGAAATAAATTGAGTCAACCTGACCTTGATTTGAAAAACCGGGGCTGCGTCGTCTTGAAATGAACAAAAGTTATTTTCAACCGAATGTCCTCTAATAAAAGCCATGTTGTTGCCAAAAAGAGGTGGAAAAACAAAATTTTAACTCTTTTTATTTCTTAGACGTTGTGTCATAGACCCCGTTTTATCAGCAACCCCAGTAACATTAATTATTCATTGTGCACCACAAGAAAACTTATTTTAAAACGAATAAATCGATTGCGGAATCGCACCCGCTAGATGCTGGCGAAGCTTCATTGGAATGTCATGACGTTGCTAGTCTCCCGACACCGGCGCCACTCCTCGGAAGTAAGGTTCACCCGTAGAAGCAGCCTGGGCTTTAACTCAATCGCAAAGCATTGGCAGAAAAGGCCAATGTAGAGGTTGCCCACTTTAGGTTTACTCACTGCTTTTCTGTTTAGAATGATGGTATTTTTTTGAGTACACGATGCGGACAGCACTCGCATTGTGCAAATAATACAAATGTAATCTGCGGAAAACTAGGTGTCTTCGTAGCAAAGTCAACACCAGGAGCGCGTGCAAGGAGACGCTTTTTCACACAGCTTCAAAACAAAAAAAAAAGAAAAAAGAAAAAGCGTTTGGAACAAAATTATAAGATATGATTACTCGAAGCAAAGCGCACATGAAGGCATGCAAGCCATTTTGACCTGTTGCTTCGGACGACGAGGAAGCAGACCGATCAAACAAGTAGGGCTCTGGGGCGAACAGCTTCTTGGTCATCATCGATGTGAGCGATTGTACGGTATCTCCGCCGTCGCTGATGTCTTGCTCGTCGTCTGCATACTCCCAATCTCCTCCGATCTCTCATGGTGATCAGGCATCACGCAAGCAACTACAGACAATGTCTCCCGCCCCCTCCCCCCGGATCAAAATCTGATTTGCGAGGTGCCGAGGCCGCCAAAATGACTGACGGTTCAGCACTCGAGTGCATCAACAAGTGCAGTTGCAACGCGTTGACGCCAACAAGTAACAAAGGTGATAACCACGCCAGCCTTGGCTGTGAAGGGACTGACAATGTGATGAACGTGGGGGACGTCCCAAGAAACATTGTTTCTCGCTGTCCGATTTCGAAGCACTCTCCCGAATCGGGCATTTTGAACAAACAAATACAGCTGTCCGCTCAAAATACATGCGTTAGATTATCATTTACGGATATTATGGATCACATTAAACCATTTTTGAGATGTCTTGCGATTATTCTTATGTTTCGATGTTGTACCCCTTTATTACAAGGGCCCTAGGTGCTGAAAACAAATTGAAGCAGTATAATTGGTTTTCAATAAAACAATCACTTGAAAACGTAGAAATACTCTAAATGAGGTGCGTCTAATCATACCATAGAAATCTAGCTGTACGAAAACAATAGGAGAATTCGAAAAATTACAGAGGCACTAAATATTTTTAAACAAAATCACAAGTATCCCCAAAAAATCGAGATCGCTGTATTTAGATTTTTTTTTTCCGGTTCGCAAGTTCTATTTTATGTGGACCAGGATGAAGTGCGCGTCACTAGAAAAAGAAGTGAACCAAAATAATTTAAATATTCTTCCATCAAAGTAGAGTACTTGAATTCAACAAAGCACTACTTCGTAAAAAAAAAAGAGACATACATTCAAGATGGTGTCTCTGCTGCAGACCTTAATATAAAAATGGCCGCCGTGACATAGGGCATAATAGTAGTAACAATGCCAAAAAATCTGCCCGATTATTCCTCGAAATAAACAAGTTACACCACTACAATCCTAAGTAACGTATCAGTATAGGCATTCGAATAGCCTTGAAGGAAATAAAACTATTATCCACCGCAATTTGTGAATGGGCCGGAGGTGATAAGAAAAAAAGAATTGTTCACGCGATTTTATCAGTTTGTAAACCGGTCCGTGAACGTAGTTGGTTGAAACAAACGTAACCTACCAAAAGTTCGGAACAAATAATGAAGTAATTTAATTGACATTTTATTAGATTGTTTCACTGTATTGAATGTGTTCTGCTCGAATAAATAAAAAAGTAGGTAGTACCCAGAGTTTATTTTTCCCACGAGTGGATCACCGAATGACTTCTGAAACCGAACAAGGCCATGTTTCTTTGACCATGGTCTCCCCAACACCGTCGGTTAGGTAGGAAATATATAAAATCTATACTTAAGTTTCACGTCGAGGTAAAACACGAAAAATGTCTAGTCGGGCCGTGTAGGAGGGTGATGGTAGCAATTATGTTACAGGAATCAAGGATGAAATATATCTTAGGGGGAGGCGATAAAAATAAAGACGCGAACTAAAGGTAAAGTGTTAAATGCTTCTGCCAGCTTCCATTCGCCTCATGTGTATGGACCCTCCTGAAGAATGCCAGTTGTTTGGGGGCACAATCAACATTAATTGATTGATGGATTGGTTTGTTGATTAATGGAGAGGTAGATTGATTCTTTGATGTATAGATGTCTGTATTGCTAGATTGCTAAATTGCTGGATTTATTTATTGAATGACTGATTGATTGGTCAATTAATTCTTAGACTGCTGATTGGTTTATTAATTGATTGATTGATTTATTCATTTGTTTATGAACCACTCTCACCAAAGCGGATTTTCGCTTGTTCTCATCGAAAAAAAGACAGACCACGACCCCCCCCCCCCAAAAAAAAAAAAAAAGAAAAGAAAAAACGACACTGATTTAGGTTACAATCCGCAATATAACACTTTTCTAGCTCGGAAAAGTTAAGTCCTGTACACATCGTTTGTGTAATTTACTTTGGAGCAGATGTGGCTCGATTCATGTCTCACGACAAAAATTTCTGTGAGCTCCTCCACAAGCTTGAGTCCCGATGATGATGTCTACCACTGCTGGGCTTATGAACACCGTAAATGAAGGGTTAGACACATGATGCTTTCGAACGGAACGAACCGCTATAGGCACCCAAATAACTCCTGACGTCCTTTTCATTTTTTTTTTCAAACCGAGGCTGCGACTAGATGTACTACAACCAACTGACTCACCCTTGGTGTAAAGAGTAAAACTGAGGAAGAGGATTAGATGAGTGCGCGCGGGTATATCAGAGCGCCAAGTTTCAATTGGAAAGATTAGTGGGTGGACGGAAATGCTAGTGGCCTTCGCCTCTACCCAATGTATCCCTCCAATCAAAGCGAACAATAGCTTTGTCTGCTCCTCGCGCAGTGTCTAGCATTCGGATGCCGGCGTTTGGCGTTCTAACGCTTTCGAACAGTGCGAAGGGACCACAGGCAGCTGCATTTTGCGTCACCCTCCTAACCTTCCACTCAGGGCTCGACCCTGTGACGTCCCCTTTGCGCTCTCATCTCCTTCTTTGTGTTAGTTCCTTTTTGTATACGCACAGATACCGAGCGAAGTTGGGGTTTCTTAAAAGGATGGCCTCAATATTTCTTGAGAGCGATGAGCAAAGATGAGTGAGAGTATTTCTGTAAGCGATGACCATGGACATGATGTTTCTCCTGATTCACTGTAGTAGTTGATCCGATGCACTTTGAAGAACGACGAACGTCGAATTTGATCTCCCAAGGAAGGACGTTCCCAAGCTGTTGTCATAAATGCAAGGACCACTAAAACACATAACCACAGAACGGTCCGCCTTCTAGCAGAGAAGTTGAAACTAATAATCCTCATTCCCTAAACTGGATGAACGATTTAAAATGACGGAACCACTCACTTTGCCGCATTGGATTTTAGAACTGGTTAGGCTGCACAAAGCCCTTTAGAGGCATCTGCCAAAGACATAACCACGAAAGTGGAAGACACGAGCCCTGCATCTAAGAGAAGTGATTGCGCTGACATGCTAACGGCACTGCGTAAGCGGCAACCCACCAAACCTTTTTAGGATACTCAGGAACTACTGGGAACGTATTTGAAGGAGCACTTCCAGTAGGCAAAAACTTGAATAAAGTACAACCATTTAGGAATATAATAGGATTATTTTTGTAAATACTGGAAAAGCTCAGAAGCACGTCATAAAGTCATACTTCGGAAATAATTTTTAAAAAGTTAGATCACTTCTCCTCGCAGAAAATTGCATCTGGCGGTGACCGTTCTAGATGTCCTCCGGACGTATACAGATGACTTCCTCTAGGCACCCTAGTTGCCTCTACTTTAGTTTACTCCTCCAACACGCAGCAGGATAGCGAAATCAGGCCAGGTAGTTCTGGACAAACTATGGAGACAAAGAGGGCTCCCGCCTTCTTAGAATGGCACCTTTGCTCCTTAACGTTCGTTGCCAGGCCTATCTCATGAAGTCCTGCGTCATATGAGTGCGTAGGGGTCTGCCTCGCATAGACCAAGAGCTGCTGTGATTTTTGTTTTGTTTGGGTTGCCCATTTCTTCACATGTTCACGTGTGAAGTCGAGGCACGTGTTATGGCACATTATTGAAGTGATATTGTTATGCAACCCGCAAAAGTTTACGCCTAAGTAGAAGTCATGAAAGCACAATATGATATTTTTGTGGTTATACGCAACTTGTACGCTTGGTGAGGCAACGAGTGTGTAATGTGATTTAAGCAACTACTTTCCTTTGACGCTGGCATTGACGTAAATTTTTGTTGGCAATGGTATTACAAATATCTGTAGGCTTTTTATTTTTATTTTCGTCCCAAGTTTTTTTTTTTGCTGCCTATAAGATTTGACTGTTGTATGTGTCCTAAAATGTTCACATGCAGGCAATACCGTAGTTGAATCGTTGAGATCAGCCAGTACAGACGAGAAAGCTTTAGTAGACGTCAGAAAATGCAATCTGTATAAAATCGAGGTGCTGTTCTTCAGCTTGGAGACAGCGGCCATAACTTCGTCTCCACTTTCAGGCGGAAGGCGAAGCCTGTTCATATGGAATGCCCTGTTGAGCGACTATGCCCACGTTGGAATGAGGGCAGGTATTTGTTTAAATAAGAGAAAGTAATCGCTGACGCGACATTCAAAGTAGTCTGCGAGTACCTGAGCATCACCTGTTCAGACGCGTTTAAGAGGCCACAGTTACACTGCTTATACATTATAAAAAACACGGTATTCTCTACAGACACGTTTACTGAATTATCTTCGGAAACGACTCAAGTAGGTTCGAGGCACCTTTGCTTTGCACATATATATGCTTTGAGCACGCCTGAAGAAAGCTTTTTGTTTGACCAATGTGACATGACCAATGTGACACAATGTGACACCAGGAATAAACACGCCTCAGTTACTGTCTCCAAATTGTTGTTTTTGTGAAGATGTATTATTTCACTGCGACATTAGAGAATTCGATTGAAACACTAGTCGTATTCAAGGAAGCGAAGAAGTGCCACAATCGGTTGAGGAATATTTTTTGCCGGGCGTGCTATATCGCGGAGTTATCTTTTATAGACTCATGCCATTTTTATTTTCATCCCTCACATCATATTCGTCGAGCCGGAGTAGTGTTTGGTGCCCTTTGTTTTTGAAGCCTTGTTAGACAACAATCCGTTGTTTTTTCCCATCTGCAGCTTCATGATTATAGTCATATTTTTGGTCAAATTTACATCTAATTTGTTTTTGTTTTTAAATGCCGTCTTACTAGCTTACTTCATATTCATTCTCTTTCGTAATTTTTCTGAGGCAACGTACGTGCGTTTTCTTTATATTTTTGGACCTTAACTGGGCAACAACAGAGCTCCCGCCAATGTCCTGCTCTTCCAGCGCTCAAAAACCTCAAGAAACGTAACAGCATTGGTTCAATGGCTGCAGCGATCCTGCCCACCGTACAAAGATGTGCCACCTATTTATTTTTTAATTTATTTGTGAATACTTGTGATCCCAAGTACGGGGCTTTAACAGGCGTGGGACATAGGAGAACTCTCAAACATAGAATATCAGGACTACAATACAATACACATTCAGCGACGCCTACTTATAGAAAAGGAGCTGAAATAGCACGACCACCCAACATATTATCTAGCACTAGACAAAATTAATTCTCAGCACTCAACATCAACTAATTAGCAAAAATGTAAGAACTACTATTTATCAGTCCAAATCACACATATTCAGAAGGGCGCTCTCAAATTCAACTAAACAGTCCGATGACAAAATATTTTGTGGGAGATTATTCCAATACTTTACAGTTCTAGGGAAAACTGAAAACCTATAAGCGTCAATAATATATTTGTGCAGTCCATACTGATTACTGCTAAGGTATATGAGTTCTCTCGTTACGCGATGTGTTATACTAGTATACGGGTCCATATTATACAAGTGATGAGAAAACATAAAGAAAAACTTTAGTCGAGCAGTTTTTCGACGGACGCAAAGTAAGGGAAGGTTGAGGCTGTTCAGCATATCTCTGACAGAATCAAGTTGCTTGTATTTGGATAGAACAAATGGCACGGCCTTCCTCTGAACTTTTTCGAGTTCATCAATTTGATTTTTTTTATAAGGGTCCCATACCGATGCAATGTACTCCAAGGTGGACCTAAAATACATTATGTAGGCAATTAGCTTCACTTTAGGCGGAGCAGGTTCAGATTTCGCCTTAAGAACCAAAGCTTTTTTTATTTTTGTGACATATTTCATTTATGCGCTTACTCCAACATGTTATGCAAGTTTGTACAATTAGAAGAACAAAAATGAACAAGGTGCACGCGAGTTGTTGCATATTATTCATTGCGGTCCACTTTCTTCTTTTCCTTCTACTTTGTTTCACACATCCTTTCCAGCCTCAGGTTTTAAGCATCATATTCTCTATATGACTTTTCGGCGGAAATGGCAATTTAGAGGGAGTTGTGGCTTACGCAATGGTGCGACTTATAGGCCGATAAATACGACATACACAAATTACCATTTCTATAGAAAAAGCCGCTAGGACCAGTCGGTATGACAGCTTCAATCAAAATGTCATGACAGAGGTTCAATCAAAACGTCATGGTCGATAATTTTTTGTAGCTCAAAAGTTCTTCCGCGTTTCTTGGGGATTTTATTTTTCAGGAAATTCAAGATTTCAATAAGCTGCCGAACGATATTGTCATCTTGACACCTGCTGAAAAATGCATTACTGCTGCGGAAATGATTACTTAGCTTAGTTTTGACCTTTTCTGATTCTATTTATGACTGTACTTTTTGTCGTATGGTGTACCTGCTCCTACTAAGACTCATTGAGTCAATAATATTTACAAATAAAGAAATAAATAATTAAAAATCTAATGTCTGAATTTAAAGCGTTGTCCTTCACGTGGTATACGCAAGAGGGTATGACATTTAAAAAAATATTAGAGGATACAAGTATATCCCACTTCCCGAATCCAAATATAACCGCATATACGTTTGCAAAATTTGTTAAGGTTTAACACATAAAACAAGCTTGCACTAAGTTCTCGACCGTAAATTATTTGAACGGCTCAAAGAATAACAAAACACAAAATTACTGGATTTAAGAACCTAATTGAGATGACGTGGGGAAAGTACAGGGATAATCTTTATGGTGTGGCATTCCTCGCTGCCCTTTTTACATTAGTGATATAAATATACCCAGGAATTTCATAGAATAAATTTATATCTAAGCAACTTTGTTGAAAGATTTACTTTCTAGATCCCCTCCCCCCCCGCCCCTAAATGCCTTTTGGTAAATTATTCACCCTTCAAAAATCTGAGTGCGGCACATTATAATTGAACGACAGGAATACTTACTGAGCAATGTTGACAAGAGAGCCACGAAAACAATGTAGGATGAAGCCATCACGACCGTTTATTAAAAGTTACATCTTCCTGCTCGCGTCCAAGAATGCCTCTATATATATATTGGATCTTTACGCATTTTATTTTATTCTGCACTGCCGGTGGGAGCATAATAGATCTTAGTATACTACAGCTGCAAGGCATTTGCTACGTAGCCAACGCCATACGCTGAGGTATAAACAGAAGCTTTAAAGCAGGCCGAATTCGGTGGATAAATGAAACGCCATGGGGCAGGCTTAAATGTCGCGGGGTCGACTTCTACACCCTTCTGCTGCGAGTTAGCTTTGTGTTGCAACAACAGATGCTTGTGTTTTTCCAACCGATCGCGGCGGAGCTCTCTTAGAGAACACCCACCGCGAACCGTGGCTTTCAGAATAGCAAAGATGTTCCAAGGCGATATCTTTTTCCGCAACTCTAAGGTGTGGGAGTCGACGGTCATCCGTTTCCGTTTTACATTAGAGAATTTTAGGGAACTGTTTTTGGCCATCCGATGCGGTACGATGGGCCCTCCACCACGAACTGCGCGTATGCGTTCGTCTTCTGTGGTAGCGCATCCGCACTTTGTGCCGGATGGACCATCTTACAGTATCGGATATGCAAAAAACGGTTTCCTAAAACACCCTGCCTACAATACGATAAAGGCAGTCATGCAGCACCAAATGTGCATCATCGCGGCGTGCAGCGTCTGTGCATTTTTTTTATTACCAGCTAAACCTATTACGCACGGTGATTGCGGCATGATCCAGCGATTTATTTGTGCGTGAATGACTAAGCTACGATAGCAAACGCACAAAAACGACGAGCTCATGACGATTCACTTTTGGCGCTGATCGTTCGTCTCAATGGAAGCGTAGCGTAAACTGCGCTCAAAAGTAACGGGTTGAGCGCCAGGTGTTTTCCCTGCATTACGAATGCAAATATTGGTGTCAATATTATGTGAGCAAGCTCTGTGACGGATATTTTGTTTATAAAATACGCACAGTTTTATGGGCGAAAAGCTTTTTGATGTTCAATGCCTCCAACCTTTTACGTACTTCTCGTATTGTACATTTCAATGCAAGGCTCTGTGCAGTGGGAACTTGAACCCTCTCTCTGATGTCACTCTTTTGAGCGGCCTTACTCGTCATTTGTTTATTCGAAACTGTAACGTCCTTGTTTTAGAGTCACTGAATTCTGAGTTGATAACGAAATCAATCGCCAAAGGATCGATGATCGCTCAAACTTGCAAGATGCAACACTTCGAAAACAAACACAGGCCTGCGCAAGCGTATTCCAGGAAGAAATACAACACAGAACAAGCTGTTCTTGAATTTAGAAATAGAACAGGCTATATTCAAACGCACACGCAGTGAAAGACTGCATGTGCCATAATGTGCGATGTTAATCGACGTAGATTTACAATTTTGAAACAACGAAGAAGCACACCTGAACAGAAGACGCGGAAAAATACATGCCATACAAAAGTAACACTATAATATACAACAATATTTTGATCCTATGTTCATGCATAACGCTAAACGTAAAAAACAAAAACGCTGACGTTTTTTTTGTTTTTTGTTTTTGATGGGCAGGGCGCCAATTGATAATGAAACCACACGGGGTATAGGGTATTTAGTTTTAGTTTTTGCAGCTATTATTGGGACAGTGAATATTTCGGCGACTACACCCCGAAGCGTGCACCGAGGTGAATCTGCCTTTCTTCGAGCTTCTTCGACGTAGCGCCCTCTAGGTTCGTACAGTTGAAGCAAGCTCTGGAACACACTCTGGCGTCGTTTCACCTGCGAATAACGAGGAGTGTCATTACCTAAATGTGTTTTTCACACCATGGTTCAAGCGCAGCAGGGTCGATTATCATTATAACTTGTAAAAAGCAACACTTCTAAAAAAAAGACACGCACGTGCCCAGTGTATTCTACGAAGAATTACAACACAAAAACAAACTGTTCTTTAAGGATTCAGAAATGGAACAGGCTATATTCACCTGCGCAGGCAGTGCAAGGCGGCACAAACAAGTGATGGCAGAAACAAAAAAAGCCAGTGCATTAGTGTACTATGCTGCGTAAATATCCGTAGTACCAGGTGTGGGTGGAAGAAGAAACGAGAGAGCGGGGGGGGGGGGGGGGGTTAACGCCTCGCTCGAGTCGCAATTTAGTCCAGAGCGATTAGCGAAGATTGTGTAATAACGGCTGCCGGACCGGCGTCTACCGCCGTTTCATTCAGAGGAGGAGCGCATCGCTTTGAAGCGAGCAATAGAGCAAGCCAGCATATAAGAATTTGCTGCAGAAACCACTGTTGTTGGTTGACTATGAATTGCGATAGCAATTGTATAGAACAACCTTAAGTACGGCATATAGGACGACGTCGAGGACGACGTCCTAGGGGACGACATCAAGAACGACGTCTAAGGCGTCCTCTAGGGCGATCTCAAGGAAGACCTCTAGGACGAGCTCAATGATGATGTCTAGGGCGACATCGAGGACGACGTCTAAAACAACCTCTAAGGCGATCTTGAGGACAGCCTCTATGGTGACCTCTAGGACGACTTCAAGGAGGACCTCTAGGGTGACCTCAAGGAAGACGCCAAGGACGACGTCTAGCACGACATCTACGAGAGCCTCAAGGACTACCTCTAGGACGAGGTCAAGAACAATGTCAAGTTCGTCAGATCCTTCGAAGGGGGTGGGAATGTGAAGGAGTGTGAGAATGTGAGCTGAAACGGTCTACTGGGGATACCCACTGCGCATTTAGAGGCCAGAAAGCACAAGAACTTCGGTGGAGCGGTTGCAGCAAAACAATGCTATACCATTAAAAGGACGCGCGTGCGCACCATGGAGTTTTCGACAGCAGGCACTGCGTGCCGTCAGGGACCGCGCCGATAGAAATCGGTCGGCGCTCCGCTGTTATCAGTGTGACGTCCCTTCCTTGACCAAATTTTCGCGACTTCGATCTGTCAACCTTGCACCTCTTCCAAGCATGCAGAAGGACTAGATCGACGTCAAAATATAGCCAAATAGCTAAAACGAATGAAAACGTATGGCTGCACAAATGAAAGGCAGGTCCCACTTAGAGTTTGTTTCAGGTACATGAACCTCCGCGAAGTAAACACTGTCTTCATTAGGCTCATCGCAAACATTTTAAAGCAGTTGATGTAAAAATTACTTTTTTAAATAATTTGGTAATCCTAATGCAGGATGTACAAACATTAGTTCCTGTTCTCTAAAACCCCATTCGCTGGTTCCAGCGGATGGGGTTCTACCTTCTCTGGCTCCACCTGTATTGTTTACATGATACATGACGTCTGTTAGCAGACACATACGAGAGAATTTCACGAATAATAAAATCTCTTTGATTACCAATTATTTACGACAAACGGTCAAAGTCCCTATAAATAATGAACGAAACATCGCTTCTGCACGTTTTATAAAAAAGTAAATATTTGAGCCAGATGTAAATTCTTTAAGTTCAGTGCGCAGCTGTACATTTTGTTCCTTCTGCGGGCTTCGCATCCTTGTTAGCACATATTCTAGGAACCTTAGAGATACTTTAGCCAGACCTCTTTAAAATTTGAGACCGGTTTTGCTTATTAAACATCTTGAAGCACGCAGATTCTTAAGGTTTTCTACGAAAATATATTCTTTTTCAAACAAAAATTATCATGCTTAGATTGTTATTGTTGCTGTAGGGTTTACCTGAAGTGAGAACTTACCCACATTAACCCCACTTTAAAAACAACACATCTATGGTTCAAATATATTTTGTGGTGTAGATATTTTAGTGTCATCTACATTTGCTTCATCCCGGGATGAAGTTAAACTTAAATTTCGGACATACACACACGTCGTCTCAAACTCTGTGTGTGTCATTGTCCTTTTCTTCATGTTGTCGTTTTATCTTTGGTGGTGGTCATTCACAAGGTCGGCGTACGTTTTAGTTAATTTGTATTTAGTCCTACCGCAAATGCCCCCAGGATGCTGGTAAGTACGACAATACAAATATTGCACGGAATAGAAGTTGAGACCAAGGAAAATGGTGGCTTGATTTTTGGTTATGACATCTAAAGCGCCTGCACATGACTTGCCTCCGTGAAATGTCGTTGTTCGTTTCATTTTCCTTTTGGTACTTTAGTCAGGCCCCGTTGCTAAGCTGCGAGCCTCCGCTGAAATAAATTCGCCAAATCACCTCCTCAAAACTAAGGTAGTGTCCACGTCAGCCCATCGCAGTGTTCGCCGTATTGCGAAAATGTACGCGTTCCTTTCTCCAGTTAGGTGCATGTTTTTCAGCGGTGATGCTAGGAACGTCTATACAGCCATGTAGGGACCAAGGAAAACATTATGACCACCCAACTAATACCACGGCCATGCCACCTTTGGCACGCAGAAGAGCTGCAATCGACCGTGGCGTGGATCATACATGCACTTGGTCAGTGTTTTCAGTATAATTGTATCAGGTTTGTAACCACAGGTCGCGCGATTCCTCTAGATAACGAGAAGGGGATTTGAGAGCTACGAGCTGGCGCCTTATTACATTCCAGGTATGCTCAGCCGGATTGATGTCTGACGAGGTATACGCTCAGGACATGAACTAGAATACACCATCAGGCTCTTCCATCCACTGTAGCACAATTATGACCTAGTGACATGGAGCGTTGTCATGTTGAAAGATTCCCGTTCCGGTGGGGAAGACGAGCAACGAATGAGCGTAACTGGTCAGCAGTGATTTTGACACCACGATTTGCGCTTTGTCAGAGTCGCTTCAGTCAGCAACCTTCCCATTACACTGGACACGGAGTCAACAAACCGATTCTCTCTAATACTGGCTGCGGTTAGTCATCATCCGCATCAGAAGATGAGAGATATCGCAGGTGGAGCGTCAGCATAGGCGCGCAAATTCCCACAAGTTAGGGTTGCCATCATGTTTTGGCAGATCAGTGCATAGTAGCTGCATGAGCGATGATAGCAGCGTGCTATAATATACTTCGATACCATTGCAGTCCTTTGGTTTGACGTGCTGCAGTATACTATAACATAAATTAGGTTTTTCTAGCTAAAAAACTGAAGAAAGGTCACGATAAATTCGTGTGTGTACCTAGGTTATCCTCTAATGTGGATACTATGTCGAAGGATAACTTTAGCGTTCGATTTAGTGATGAACTAAACTTGATTAATGAACATTTTATTTACCATAATGATAGTGTAGTGCCATACCAAAATCAGCTGTCCCATGTTAATTCTACAGTAGAGTCACAGAGGTAGCTGTGACACGTCACGGAGACGATTTCGGGCATCGGCGTCGCGGTCACACAGCCTCTACACTGCGTGAAGAAAAGCTGAACGGAACAAAATAGACATGTGTTTTGATCCAACGCTTTTTTTTTTGTTAGGGTTTTGTTGCTAACGCTTTGTTTCTTATTTGTTCCAGAGCGCATGGAAGGGCGTCTCCCGGCACGTGCTGTTGGCATTGACGGTGCTACGACCGCATTTCGTTGCCAGCTTTTTTACAGTGACAGCTGTTATGGCTGTTCCCACTACTAGAAATAACGTCCGTTGTTCATGTAGGTGTAGTTGTTGTAGCTGTCGATATTGCGATTGGCGTTGTAGGGTGTCCTTTGTCGATGTTGCCAAATCTTGAAAAAATCGCCCGCCGAACGTGTGAGTCGAACCAGGGTCCGCTGCGTGCGAAGTGGGGACGTTACCACTGAAGTACGGCACATACTTTTTATTGCACTGAGTTACGCCACAGTGTTAACAAACCATTGTGTACTTCGGTTTTTATATAGTCCGTTCACCCTTAAGCTGAGACTAGAAGCTCCGCCTTCAGCACTGAGGTAGCTGGCTTCAGGTGCTTTGGTTGAGCGTGCCTCCGCGTTTGCACTTGTGTTAGCAAGGACAGAAAGTTCGCGCTGAAGGCGGAGCTGCTAGACTCAGCTTAAGAGTAAACAGAATATTCACCTTTTCCACAAGGGCGAAGCCATCTTGAATGTCGTCCCTTCTGGTATGAGGTAAAACAACGTTGTAATCTCTCCACGCCGCTGGAAGTTGTTTAAGGAAGATGCGTGATGGACTCGCATTCAGGTTTTGCTTCACGTATATTCTGTGGCACATTCGAGGTTGAAATGTTTTATTAATTTTTCGTCCCGCACACCAATTACGGAACCCACGTGACTGTGAAAGACAGGAAACAGCAAATGTGTACAGAGGGTTGCGAGCATGGCGCCTCCTCTGGTGCCCCATACGTGCAAGCACCTGCAGCGTGTGCGGGATTATAGCTTTTGGCAAGCTTGAAATCGCAGGTGCTATCCCGCATGAACAGAGTATTGGGGGCGGCCAGTAGCCTTGCTTGCAAGCTTCTATAGCAGCCGATATACACTGCACGTGCTTTATTTAAGAAAAAAAGACCGCAGATAACAGAATGAGTTCTGGCACTGTCAATGCAAAAACCTCGTCTCGGGAAAAGCACGTTTACGCCCCTGGAACAAAAACGAAACTGAAGCATTCGGAGAAATATGGTCATATGTCTATTTTATTTTTACTGCGATGGCTGCTATACGGTTGCGCTTTTCCCAACGACAGAGGAATGACGTCCAATCTTGATGTTGTACTTGTAGTGGGTAGTCGGTGAAGTTATATTAATTGTTTGTCTTGACGTTGTAGCTGGCGATGCAGTGTTACCGTCGAACCATTGGTCCACTGCTTGCGGAGCGGAGTCGTTACCACTGGGCTACTCCACAGCGTAAATAATCCTCTCTACTTAGTGTTTCTGTAGTACCCAATGCCCATTGTACGCGCTCGTCCGAGAAGTAGCATATAACAAAATGCCGTCGTAGCGCCGTCCATACTGACAGCTCGCGCCTGGATACACGCATTCGCGTGCTGGGAAACAAAAAAGAAAACAAAAGCATTCGGAACAGAACGAAACAAAACAAGGCGTTCGGTACAAAGCTGATGTTCATTTCATTCAAACTCTTTTTTGTCTACGCACCCCACATTGCGTGAGCGTGACACCCATGGCCAAAGACTTCGCCGAGAAGTGTCGACGCTATCGTTGTGGCTCTACTGTAGATTAACATATGACTGCTAAATGTTTTCTATTTTTCTAGAGTGCGTGGAGTTTGCATCGGGTTCTAAAAAAAAAACAAGCATTGAGAGCGTTTTTGACACTGTAGCGTAGCTCTCTGGTGACGGCTCCGCTTCGCACGCAGCTGACCCAGGTTTGATTGCCGCAAGGGGTGGGCGATCTTTTTCGGAGATTTGGCAACATCGAGGACGGATTCCCTACAACGCCAACTACAACGACAACAACTGTTATAGCAACTACATCAACAACTGACGTACTTTTTCAGTGGTGAGAAGAGCTCATACCAGCTATCGTTCTAAGAAAAGCTCTGAGGCAAACGCGTTCTAATACTCCTATTTTGCAGAGTTCTCTTAGCCAGTCTGTGTTGCGAACATCTCTGTCCGAATTCGCCAATCAGTCCGACGAACTATGATATTAGCTTGATTAAATGCAACTGCATTTCTTTCGGCACCCCCCTTTTTTTCTTCCTCCCTCAAAAAATTCTGCCCTGTTACATGAATTTGTTTTTAAACATTCCCAAAACCTTTTGGATAGTGCGTGCCAGGCACCATGACAGTCCCTCCTACTGGCACGCATACCGTGAGCGCGAAACAGAATATAAACAAAAACGTTGATATCACTAGAAATTCTTACCAACAAATCACTCTCCCCAATATGTTGCGTACAAACCGCAAAATAGTTTGAACAGTAATAAATCCTAAATCGCCTGATGCAATAAATCTTATTGATATATCAGGAAATTCACCATCTGACCTCAAAAGTGCTCGTGTTTTGAAATCTGCTTTTTCTGCAATATTTTCATGTGAGAATACGACCCTGCCTAATTTGGATAGGTTTTTTGAACATGATCAAGTGGAAAGTATAACAATTAATTCATCCGGTGTTGTAAAACTAATTGATAACATGAAGGTTTATTCTTCGAGTGGTGAAGACGAAATTAGTTCGAAAACAAAAACAATATCCAGTGTTGTAATGCCTGCAATTTTTCACAATCTTTGCTTCATCTTTTATTTGCTAGTGACTGAAAGCTCGGTAAAATTATCCCGTTATTTAAATCAGGTAAACGCACCTCCCCTTAAACTATCGGTTCATATTCATTACAAGCATAGCCTCAAAAATATTTGAACATATATTATATTCGAACATCATTCGGTTTTTAGAGGAAAATCAATTACTTTTAATTCCCAGCATAGGTTCCTGAAGGGTCATTCCTGCGAGACTCAACTCGCAGGATTCTTTCATGATATCCTTCTTTCTATTGACTTCGGTCCCCAAATTGATGTTACTTTTCGTGATTTCGCCATAGCGTTCGACCAAGTCCCACATAAGCGTCTGTTGCAAAAACTTACCCATCTAAAATTAGAAAGTAACATCATCCTGTGGATCAAAAGCTCGCTTCCTGATTAAAGTCAGTACACGGTCGAGAACACTCATAGTTCAACTTCTATCCTGTGTCCTCGGGTGTACTTCAAGGCTCCGTCCTTTGACCCTTGCTTTTCTTAATATACATTAATGACTTACCTTCATGTATTTCCTACCGCAATCGTATTTTTGCATATGACTGCGTTGTGTACAGACAAATTTCCAACAAAAAAGATAGAATGCAACTACAACATGACCTCACTTGCGTATCGTTGTGTTGCTCGACTTGGCTCATGAAGCTTAACTCTTCTAAATGCAAACTCAATTGATTTGTTAGGAAAGAAACCTTTTTTTTTCTCATAACTATTTTGCTTATTCTAACGTTGTTGGGTCTGTTTCCTCTTACAAATACTTAGGTGTTCACGTCGACTCGCATCTTTCCTGGAAGATACATATTCGGTCATTGTTATCATCGTGCAATCGTTCTTTGGGCTACCTAAATCATACACTTCGTCGTGCTCCTCCTCACTTAAAGAAAACTGGATACCTTTCATTGATTCGGCCGAAACATGAGTATGCATCGAGCATCTGGGATCCTCACCAAGCCTATTTGTCACTGAAATAGAAGCCTTTCAGAACCGTGTCGCGCGCTTTATTTTTTCTGAGTATTCACGACATTCCAGCGTCACCTTATTAAAGCAGAAAGCCGACCTTCCACAACTGGCTTTAAGGCGCAAGCTTTCTTGCTTATGCCTTTTCCTTGCACTTATTATGCACCATTTCCCAGCCAAGGCACCCTAACACAGTCACATTTCATTACACCTCGTCTTAATCGACTCATATAAGATTGACCGTTTCACCTGCCGCACTTCTTTTTTGTATTCCTTCTTTCCCAAAACAGCTGTGTGGTGGAGTGATCTAACAAAGCGCCTCGTCACCGAGACTAATCCTGATAGTTTTCGTTCTCATATTAGCAGCCATTTACGTATTGTACGACTTACGATTTTTTGTATGTTTGCACTACTGTGCAAGATTTATTGTTTGTTACTTGATTCACAATTTCTTGTATGTTTGCACTGCTGTGCATGTTTTTTTATTTTATCATTTTTGTGTATTTCACATATGATGTACTTATTTCCCCTCATGTAATGTCCTCCCAGAACGATTCTTAAGGTATTTCAATAAATAAATAAATAAATATTTAAGCATAACTCAATTTGCCAGCAACATACCTTATTGCGGTATCAAAACGGCAGACAAATCCCCAATTGTTAAAGTATCTACAAACAATGTCGCAACAGTGCCACAGCGTTAGCGACAACTCTCTTTCCAAGTTTCCATTACACTCGCTCCATATCCCTAGCATGCCTTTATCAGTAGGGGGTATCTTCGCTGCGCTACTGTACTTGGATACGGAAAAGTCTTGCGGCTCAAAAATATTTCTAACACATTACTTAAAACATTTGCAGAGTGGGGTTGAAATTTATTTTTGTTATCTACATCAAGTCGTTAGAAGGGAGTCGTTGCCAAGCAGTGGAAAGTGACTAATACCATCCCCATTAATAATTTTCGACTCAAAAGCGGCGCGAGCTTTTTTATATCAGTTGCCAATAATATTTTGTATCATCCTTACTGAGAAAATATATTGAATGGATACCTAATCGATTAGAAAAATGGTTTGTCGGGATATTTTGACTGTTTTTTTCGGAGTACCGATGCCGTCTGCTTTGCAGTTCCTTGTTGTTACCGCGCCTGTTTTTGTTTCTGCGATTGTCGCCGCCTGCGGAACGCGCTCCGCTTTTGAGTCGAAAATTTCGTCTGCTAAAGACGCCGGCTCTCGGCGCCGTATGCTCGTTCGTTGGCGGCGTTCGTTGCGACATCTTCTTTGTCTCCCGTGCAAAACGGCGTCGTGTTGTTTGAAGACCGGTGGCGTCGCTGCGTTTCCATAGGAGCTAAGCCTTTTTCTGTCTTTACGTTTTTCTCAGGTAAGTTCGCTCTTTGCAACATTTTACAAAAAAAATGCACCATCTGTGGGCAACACTGCACAAAGTCGTAGCGCGATAGGTTAAGAAACCGAATTTTGCGGTCGATTTAAAGAGCCTGGCCTCTCCTTGAATCACCCAGTATATTGTAAAAAAGCCCAATGCTGGCTCTAAAATCACCTGGTAAAACCGGCCCCCGCATGTACCGTTAAGAAATATTTAACACAGGTGCAATTTAGTGGGGCATATGACATTTTGAATTTTGAAGCATTCTTCCTGAAAAAAACTACGCAAAACATCTTCCAGGGTCAACAGCGAACGTACTCGCAGACGATCGAGTTAGCGATGGTCGTAACTTGTGATGCCACCTTCCGATAGGCACAGCAAGCAGGCGACAGAGTGCTTTTCTGGTCGCAGCATTTAGCGGGAGATGGCGCCACACCTTTCGATAATTGCTAACTGGCCCATCTGCGAATTCGCGTGCCACTGTTCCTGACAAGTTAATTAGTCTGAATTTTTACAGGGAGGGAGCTACGCTATGAAAATGTATAAGGTAAAATGCAGAACCAAAATGCCTGTTTATTGAAACTTAGATATCGTTACGACCTGGTAATAATTTGCCTGCCAATTTTAGCGCCAACTTAGCAATTTCAGCGCCACCCTATGTGCGTACATTTCTCCCGGTGTAGGACGACACAATAAATTGAATTAACAGCAGTCAAGCGAAATGGTAATATTTATAAAAGCTGCCCAGTTACTTAAAATGTAAAAGAAATACATGGAACCTTGTACATTATGTTTGGAGCCCTTGGCGTATATAGCATGACAGCTATAAATGGTCAAGTGAATAAATCACAAAAATGGAATTGATCCCGTCATTCCTGTAGCTCTTTTAGAACAAATTATTTCTTGCCATATTTTACCAGAAGACAAGCTAAATAATTGCCAAAAGTTCGCAAAATGTACAGAACAACTATTTCGAATTCATTTCTCACTTTTCGTGTGCATTCAAGAAACGAGAAAGGTAAAGACCTCACGTCATCCTAACACTGTGTCATGTTAAAAGTTATGCTGCAAATGTGGCTGAACACTGTGAAAAATGGAATACGTTATATATATTTCTTTATTAACCAATAATAACAAATGTTGCCAAAAGGAATTGATTTATTACAGGTTATGTGTAAAAGGCACCACTTTGAAATCCTAAAGGCTTTACATACGTGCCATTCCCAACTATGGCTTCCTCCATGAGGTGCGGTTTACGGTATGTTCTCTTTGTTTTTAAATACTTTTTTTTGTAATAAGCCCTTTAATTTTTGTATAACTTACTTGTTTCGCATAGATAGGAATCCCTGACGGTTCATTCTGCATGTTCTTGAAGGGTAAATGTGCTGTAGAATTTGCACAGCGTCTATTGTTTTGACAGCATCCACATGCGTTGCCGTCTGAAAAATTTGTATTTTATATTTTCGTTCGCCGCATTCACGGTTGCGTGCAGGCGTCTCCTGAGATATATACGTTATAAAACAAGTCTGTCTGCCTATGCACAGATTACCAGTGTTCTCACAAGCATTTTTTTTCTGCGACAGGCGTCATCTGACTGAAGAAGGTATTCATGCCATTCTTTTTGACTGCCCAAGTGGTAGCGAATGTTCCCAGTTGGGCAACTCGGATGATGAATATGTGGAAGCCACAGTCAGTCAAGTTTCCTCCGACGAGTATTCGTCGGACTCATCCGACACAGATGAATCACAAGCGTAGGAATCAACAACTGTAAAGGACAAGGTAAAGAAGAGATGGCACTGGGTAAAAAAAATTTGCAACTCAATGATGGCTTTCAGAAAAGTAAAATAATTCCACGAGTGACGGCAGCAGAAGCGAAAACACCACTGAGTATGTTCACTAAGCTCGTTGATGAGGAGTTAATAGAACATCTATCTTTTGAAACAAATCGCTACAGAATCCAGAAGAACAAAACAAAGGTGAATCACAGCAGAAGCGAAGAACTCAGAGAGTTTATGGGATGATTCTCTACATGTCCGTAGTGTCCTTGCCCTCCAGGCGCATCTATTGGTCTCGGTTGTTGCGCCAGTCTAAGCTTGCCGAGTGCATGCCCCGTGATTCCTTCGATAAAGTGATTTCCTTGTTCCCCGCCAGCAACAATAATGACGAAAAGAAAGGACGGCTATGAGAGCCTCTACAAGTTATGTCACATCCTTGAAACACTCAATGAGAAGTTTCAGCAAGCTTCAGAAATGGAGCCCTGTCTTGCAGTGAACAAGATGATGATACCTTTCAAGGGTAGACACGGCCTGAAGGTTTATATGATGAAAAAGCCGAGAGTGGGGTTATAAAATTCGGACTCTTGCTGGAAGGTCAGGCTATGTCTATAAAATATAGCTTTACGGTGACAACCTTGCCGTTGATCCAGAAGGCACTGAAAACGACATTGGTAAAAGTGAGAAAAATCGCAGTGCGACTTACTGGTGTTTGTGAGGAAAAAGAAGCCTTCTGTTACAACTTCTTTGCCTCAGTTGAACTTCTAACTGAAATGAAGCCCCGCGGACTGGGAGGCACTGTCACTCTGAGGGATGGTAGGATGCAGCGTTGCCCACTGAAGAACGGAAAGTGATTGAAGTCCGAAGGTCAAGGTGAATTTAACTTCCGCTCAGAGAAGGACTGTGGTGTTGTAATCTGGCAATGGTATGACAACAGAGGCGTCATCATGGGATCCAACACGCAGTGTGAACCCCGTGGGATGATGCGAACATTACGAGGGGAAAACCAAGACGTTCATAGAAGTACCTAAACCGAGCTTTTTCAAAGTCTACAACCAGAGTATGGGTGGGGTAGAAAGAGCGGATCACCTCCTTGTATTCTTCCGATGCGAGTCTAAGAGTCAGAGATGGTACAAGAGAATAATTTTTTACCTTCTTCATCTTGCAGTTATAAACAGCTGGCTCCTCTACCGTGCCGTAAAGGGCTCCCAGCTGCAGCTTGTAGAGTTTAGGCGACAAGTGGCAATCGGCTTGATGAAGGCAGAAGATGCTACTGAAGCAGACCTCGAACACAGTCGGGTCAACACATTGTCGAACCGAGCCTCGCACATTCTAGATTCGGTGAGATACGAAGGTGTCAACCCTGTCCCGATCAAGGTCCCGCAAAAGAGGTCGCCGCGATGCAAGCTGTTAACATGCAACAGCCGTAGCAGGATGCAATAAAGGATGTGAAGAGCATACCTGTGCGTTGAAGAGGATGGACCATCTAACATTTCTGAACAATTTCACAAGGAGTGACCTGGTATTCCTGGCGTACGCATATGTGTACATAACTTTTGTTCAAGAAAAAACGTTGTATAGACCTCCCCTATTTTTTCTGTCTTATTTATTGCCCTCCAAATAAAACCCCGAGGTGAGATTTATATTTCTGCAAGTGGTAACATTATGGAAAACAAAGGAATAAAAGAACAAAAACCGATTACTGTCCGCACATAGGGTTTAGATACGCTTATTTTGTAAAAGAAAATGCACAAAATGTCATTATGACTAAAAGATGGTACTAGAGTGTAGTGATAATTGTTATAAAAATGTCAGACGTCTATTATTCTCACATTAAATAGTAAAAATCACGACGCACGAGGAGCGACAATAATTTAATAAAATATATTTAAAATGTGTCTCCCATGTTACAAACATTGGGTGCGCCACGGATTTCGCTAGGGATTGAACACGAAGCTTTATATAAAATTTAAACCAAAACGCTTCAACAGAGAAACGAACATTTTTCACTTAAGTTTTACTTTATATTGTTCAGTCGATCCTATGTGTCAGCGGTCCACCAGCAACAGAACCAACTAGTACACCCTAATTATAATAACAAAGATCCCTGCAGCCATTTAAAAAAATGAAGTAACCACACAGTGCTTTAAAGCAATTTATGATTGGGAAAACTGAGTAGGACCTTGCTAGAGTAGATATTCATGACTTAAATTTAGGCGATGAACATATATAATCAGATGTATAAAATTGCAAATTATATTTAACGTTTAAGATAAAAAAAGAAATGTATGTGTCTAAGTTCCTACTCTGTATATTTTTTTTCAATATCAACAACTTTTTTTAACAAAGCAAAACATATCATGACGTGTGGATTTTAGTCTGTAGATTCCGTTGAATTTGAATTCACACACTTGCCTTCAGTGTCGCACGAGATGATAGATACCTGTGCTCAAAAGTGGACACATGACTGTGCTGTCTGCATGGATTAGAATCGCAGATGATGCAGTCGAAAAAATTTATTTCAATATTCTTTTCCTACCTAAACGTGTTCCCAAGGTGCGACACTGCGATGAGGAGCAGAATGGTTTCTACAGTCAAAACGATTTTTGAAATTTCAAATTGTTTATCACAAAATATCAACAGTTTTCGGAAGCAACATGTGTCATTGCAACATCAGAGAGAAAATTTAGTGTTGATATTTAAAATGGTATGTTTATGCTTATATTACTTATGGCTGCTTATGGTAGGTAACATATTGTAGCTGGTTATTATAATGCTAAGTTGTTTTACTTTTTAATTGAATTCTGAAAATCCCCAGTTCTTGTGAAATTATTGTAATGTTGTTTTGATTGGGAAATTAAGCATCTAAAGAGATTAATACAATGGAGGAGACTGAGGTGCTTTATAGTTTTCAACGCCTTTAAGTGAAGGGTTCCGTTGTAATTATCTTCGAAATATATATTGCCGCCCGCAGAGCCGAGAAAGCAGCGCTCGGTCACGGTCTTCTAGAAGATTCTCATTCATTCTCGCACTAATTGTAACTTTCCCTTTGCTTTGTTGTTCTCGAAAGTGCCAGTTCATCCTCGCCCCGAGTGCGCGACGCTCGAACCTTCTTCGCGAACTTTCCAGATAACGACGCACCCTAGATAACGCAGCTGCCCGCGACCTTGTCGAGGAGTCACGCTCGTGCTCTCTGTTGTCGCCGCCGAATCGCCGCCTGCTTTTCTGCTACCTCGACGCTCTTTCGTTCTTTACTTATTTTGGTTGGCACAAGTTCGCCTATTAAACCTTTAATTTTCAGTTCACTGCTCGTCTTCGTGTCACCTCCGTTCGTGACATTTCTGGTGGAGGTGCGGGGTAGAGAAGAAGGCCACGGCGATGACCGCTCCACCCGTCGTTTACCTGCCCGTCGCCCCTCGGACTCCGACGCCTTTCCACGGGAAGAACCACGCGGACGTCGAGGACTGGATCCAGTAGTATTTTCTCGGATCCGTGCAAGAGTCCCTACTGTATGCGAGGTGACCAGATGTTGGGTCGTCACGAAATTCCGCCCGTACTTGTATGGGAGTCTTTTCGAGGTGGTCACCGGCCACCACTCGCTGTGTTGGTTAGCGGGCCTGAAGGACCCGTCGGGACGCCTCGCTCGGTGGAGCCTACGACTGCAAGAGTACGACCTGACCGTGGTCTACAGGTCGGAGCCAGCATACACAGCGACGCCGAACTGCCTGTCCAGAGCCCCTGCCGAGTCGGCTACCGGCTGCGCCAAAGACGACGACAGACGGCGATCGCTTTCTTGGGGCAGTGAGCGTTCACGGTCATGGCAGCCCTCCTAGCAGGACGATCCTGAACCGCGCGCACTGATCGACCATTTGGAGGGACGAGGGGGTACGATTCCCGAGTCTTCTCCTGCACGACCTGCCAAGATTCGCTGTCCGGAGAGGTATCCTCTACAAAGAAAACTTCAGGGGACAGCAACTCGACGTGGTTCCTGGTGATTCCTGCTAGTCTTCGAGAAAAGGTCTTCGAAGCCTGCCACGCACGACTCAGCATCTGGTCACCCTACCTACAGCAGGACTCTCGCGAAGATTCGAGAGAAGTACCAATGGCCAACGTTCCCGAAGACTGTCCACCTCTACGCCGATCGTACCCCACGAGTGCCAGCGACGGATGAAACCGCCGACGAAGCTCGCAGTCCTCCTGCAGCCGATTTCGCTCGCGACTGCACCGTTTCTGCAGAGTAGAGTGGATCGAATTGGACCGTTCCCGCCGTCTACGCCGGGAAACCGTTCCATAATGGTGGCAACTGATTATCTAACCGAGTTCGCCGAGACAGAAGCACTCCCGTGGGGAACCGCCATGGAAGTAGCCAAGTTCTTCGTCAAGTGCATCGTCTTCGACACGGCGCTCCCAAGTCCTGATAACGGACCGAGGCTCCTCGTTCATGTGCGCAACTGACACAAGAGATACTCCGCCTGAGCCACACCGACTACACCGCCGGACCACGGCATACCACCCGCAGACCAACGGGCTGACGGAGCGACTAAGCAAGACCATCGCCGACATGATTTCGATATAAGTGGACGTGGAACACAAGACGTGGGATGAAGTGTTGCCCTACGTCACGTTCGCGTACAATACGGCGTTCAAGATACTACCGGCATTACAACTTTTCAGCTGGTGCATGGCAGAAAGGTCACGACGATGCTCGACGCCATGCTGCCCCACGACCCCGACGGACGACAGCACCGATGACGCCCAGCTGGTCACCCAACAGGCAGAAGAAGTACGCCAGCTAGCCCGTCTCCGAATAAAGGACCAGCAACGTGTGGACGCTGGCCGGTACAACCTTCGTCGCCGCGACGTGGAGTTCCAGCCCGGAGACTGGGTGTGGGTAGTGAGACGCCCATTCGCCGCCGCAGTACTCAGCGAAAAACTGTTAGAGCGCCACTTCGGACCCTACAAGGTCATCCGCCGCCTTACGGGCCAGAACTACGAGGTGCTCCCCGACGGAACCCGACCATCAGGACGCCGCACAGCCACGACCCGAAGTCGTCCACGTCGTTCGACTCAAGCCGTTCTACGCACGATCGGATTGCGATACTGCATGTTTATTTCGTTTTACCCGTAAATTTTTTGCCATTTCCGTTTTCCTTTCACGTTGCATCCGGGACGATGCGCGCATAAAAGGAAATTATAATACTGCCGCCGCAGAGGCCGAGGAAGCAACGCTCGGTCACGGTCTTCTAGAAGATTCTCATTCATTCTCGCACTAATTGTAACTTTCCCTTTGCTTTGTTGTTCTCGAAAGTGCCAGTTCATCCTCACCCCGAGCGCGCGACGCTCGAACTTTCTTTGCCGAACTTTCCAGATAACGACGCACCCTAGATAAGCAGCTGCCCGCGACCTTGTCGAGGCAGTCTCGCCTCGTGCTCTCTGTTGTCGCCGCCGAATCGCCGCCTGCTTTTCTGCTACCTCGACGCTCTTTCGTTCTTTACTTATTTTTGGTTGGCACAAGTTCGCCTATTAAACCTTTAATTTTCAGTTCACTGCTCGTCTTCGTGTCACCTCCGTTCGTGACAATATCTGCTGCTGTTTTTTATTGTTTGCGCGTGCTTCTCTCACATTTAGACAACAAATTATGCAAACTACGATCTTGAATATATTGAGAGACACTCATCCTTCATCATCATGTTTTGTCTCAACTTCAAACAAAATCGGTTATCAAACCGTTTCTTTATTGGACCGAAACAATCGAATAGGTCTCGCTGCCAGATCATGACTGTAGGGGAGATCTGGCCGTACAGTCCTAAAAAACCTCCTGGGTTTTGACATTTATGTGAGGGCGGGCATTGTCTCTTCAATATTTGTTTGGCCGCACACGCCGGTAGTGTCGATAATTGTAATAGCACCTCCTCACTGAAAGCTGTAGGGCAATTTATCGAGTTGTGATGATACGCGCGAATAATGTCATCGGCGGGCAGCAACTTTATAATTCTTTGGTGGTGGCAGGACGCCCAAACCGCTGCAGATCATGCAGATCCGTTCCTTTCCTTTCTGCGGCCTTTTTTATAGGTTTTCCATTAAAGCGCTTATTTGGATTTACATGAGAGGTGGCGAACTTTATATAAAAATTCAAAACCGTAAACAAAATGAGATAAGAGAAATCACACTAACCTCTTGCTACGTGCCTAATAAACTTGCAAGTCCAGCTCTCAAGATACATGAGTACTGAGTAATTAAAATATGTTATCAGGTAAGGGTTCCATCCAGAAATGAATAATTGAAGAGGTGAAAGTTTGTAGAGGTTTGTTTTGGAGTGAACAATTAAAGTTTGCAAGAATTGGCAGTGCGTGGAATATATGGTATGCAATCGGATAATATAAACCTCTCTTTGATGGGCAATGGTAATACAAGGTGCGTGGTGAGTTCAGTTTGTATTTGTCCCTTCTCTCTGCGAGAAAATCGTTATCGAGATTGTTCTTGAGTAGTGGAATGTTCTGTGCACATGAGTAATATTTTAGAATGAGACTTGTGTCATTGTTTTGGACTAATTTTATTTTTTGATTAATGAGACAGATGATTAGTAATACGAGTACCAAGATCGAGAGAGATGAGGGTTCTATATTGCATATTCCTATTCTAGCTGACGGTAAACAAGGGCGGCGCGGGTTAAAAGTGTTTGTTTCCCAATCAATCATGTGCAGTGTTCGTCTTATGAAACAACAATGAACCTTGGCTAGCCTTAACGGTCATGTGATTGGTAGGTGTTTCCCAAGATATGTTTGAACTGAAATAAACCGAAAAATATTTTTATGTGTGTACACGTAAATATCTTTGGGTAATATTTATCTGTATCTCGCCATTTTTACACACAATTTTATATACCAAGACAAGTCATTTTAAAGTTCAGTGCAATAATAAATACTGAATATTTTTATTTACTACACAATCAGCATACAAATGAACTGTTGCCTGAAAACTAGTCGGCAAGTTGTCGACATATAAAAGGAAAAGTAAAGGGCCCAGCACCGGCCTTGCGGTACCACTGACTTCACGTTCTCGTCAGATGAGCATTCTTGATCAATGAGAATACTTTGTGTGCGGTTGAAGAGAACATTTTAAATCCGTTTTAATACGAAAGGTTCTATTTAGAAAGTGCGTAATTTAAGAAGTTTGTGATGCGGCAGTTTATCAAATGTCTTTTGAAAGGCAAAACAATTGCACGGGTTTCCGCTCTAGAGTGAAGGCTACAATATAAATTTGTCACAAATTCCAAAGGTTAGACTTTCACAGAAAGGAAGTCAACAAATTTGCGCTGAGTTATAAAGAAAGAACACTGCCGAAAACCGTGGTCCCTAAAGCAGACATCCAACCATGCTCATATTGATTTTACGAATTTCTTATACAGCAGAGAAACGGTTGTGAAGTCTTCACGCGCTGTTTTTATTGTAACTGAAAGTTTATAACTACTCATTGTTTGTGACGATTGTCGCCCACTACTACAGCTGCTCACCTTTAGGCGGTTACCATAAAATTGCACACAAGTATAAAGAAAACATCTATATTGCAGCCTGTACATTTTCATAATTACTAACATTATTTTTAGTGAGATATACAAAATGTGAGGCTATAATGTTTCGATAATCCTAGTACGCACTCTAACGTGCAGTAAATTTGATGTTTATTGGTGAGTCTAAGTTAATTAAATGATGGACCACTGCGATTATCCTTGCATCTTAGTGTTAGCCATGTAATCACAAATCGGGTGCAAAAACAAATTTTCATTAACTATCACAGTTCATTTTTTAATATGTAAGACCTTATTTCAAACCACGTGTGTACGTACGTGAAGTTGTGAACAATAAAGTACTAATTTAACATCTCATTTAGCTTCGTCTAGCATTTGCGTGCTCCAATCAGACGCATGCATATGTAAGCAAAAATGCTTTCGCAAAATTAGTTCTCTCCCGACAATATAGTTTCTAAAAGGCACCATGACGTCTGGATTACATACTACATGAAATGTGTGTAAAAAAATAAAACTAGAAGTATAATAAATTGCAATGGCAATTTTTTTTTGTTATGTTCTCTCGAATAAATTGCTGGGGAATAAGAAAAGAGTGGGAAAGCATTACCGTAGTTTTTGCAGTGACGGAGCGAATATCATGGCATAAAACCGGCGAACCCAAAATGAACACAAGCTTACACCAATGTGAAGACGTTTTACTTACATCCTCATCGTTTGACACAATACTTTGTCCAAAATATAAGCTTCATATAGGGGCTTCTATCTTCATAAACATTAAAATTCACGCACCTCTAGTCTCTTCCGGTTTGCCTAAAATCACTGGATCATGGCAAAGTACCGCCATTGCTTTCCTGCCTACTAGCCCAACACAAATACTAAGACACAAATACTAACATGCAAAGGACCAAACCTAGCAATATGATGGGCAGATAGGTTTTAGTTACTATGCCAACCGCCATTCAGGTTCATTGAAATCTTCGTGGCTTCGAAAGGCTCATTGCGAACCAGTCGCTCCAAGATCGCTATGGAGCATTAATTTATTGAAAGCGTTCATTGTAAATATAAGCGTATTTGGTAAAGTGACAAAGAACAAAGAGCGTGTTGGTGAATATACAAGAATCAAAGAAAGAAAAACACTTGGAGACAGGGGCAGACAGCACAGTTCTTTTTGAAAGAACGGTGCTGTCTGTCCTTGTCCTTAAGTGTTTTCATTCTTTCTTTGGTTCTTGGTCATGTGCATGCAATAAACTTATAAATCATGCTTATCTCCACGGATATCTTACACTGATATTGTTGCGTACTTCAAGACAGGAAAATAATTTATCTATGCCTCCAAGCACCAAAACTGCATGTGGTGACGGTACGATGTATGCTTGTTTCGCAGGTGTGTGAATAGAAAACTCTTGGTATATAAAAACGTTTTTGAAATCATCCTGCCACCAGCGAATTCAGGTAGGCTAACAATGTATAAAGACGTTCAGGAGAAACTCTCCATTATATGAAACAAAATGGCGGCCAAACGAAAAGCTTGGAGTTATTTTCCCAGGATACAGTGACATAAGAGTTGCCTAAATTTTTTTATGCGGCACGATCGTTTTTCTAGTTGTGTTTTCAAAGTTTTTAGTCTTCAATTGGTATAACATAACAATAAAAACCTATCTTAATATTTTAAGATCTACTTGAAGGCGCACTTCTTGTTTCCCATAATTCATACAATCCACATTTACATAACGTCAACCAATCAGGTATACGCTTTTTCCGTGACAATATTACTGCGGATAAAAAGACACTTAGCTTTATTAAGTCATATACTGAAATGAAACAAACATTTTATTCCCACACTACCACCACGAGGTCTTTATTTTCCCAGTAACGGTTTCACTACCTTCTCGTCAGGCGAGAGTAGCAAGCTTAGCTTGCACAAGTAGCATCGTTGATGTAGTACTTCTGCATTGTGCCACAAAGCAGATCAAAAATAAAATCACAGCAGGTGGTGTTCTTGTTCAACTGAGACTCAGGCACAAGTAAGAGCACACGCTGTATCTGCAAAATTCAAGCAGCTTAGATAATTGCTTTCATCTGTACATACAACGTCAGCACATACAACCTAATTCCTCTGGGGAAAAAAAGTACTCTGCCAGATATGTGTCCCGGGCTTTTATTCACGACAGGACAGGACGAAAGACAAGAAGAAAGGGATTTGCGGCCTATAATCCTGTCTTAGAGGGGTGACGTAATCACGAAGTATGTAGAAGAAAAAATACGGGAATGAGGAGGTTCAAGCCAGCATCTGTGAAACTCGTTACCCGTATGTCACTCTTTAGGAGAATTGGGAGTTGGAAATAGCACACAAAAGTATAAATTTAATCTTCAAAGCTTTCACTTGTTTTAGGGCAGTGTTCTTTACTTCTTAGTGGAGGCTGTGTATAGGGATTACATAATTTTTTTAAGAACTACCATTAAAAGCGAAAAGACATTGGGTGAAACCTCGGAGAAGCAAACATAAAAGCTAACACAAAGTCACAAATTTGAAAAAAAAAAAACTGCAACAGCTGAGAGTTTTCTGTTTTTGCATATATTGACTGTGGGAACTTAAAACACCTAAGTTACACTCTTCGATATGAAACGAATTCTTACCGCTGATGTAGGTGTTCCTAAGAACGAGGCACTGCTCGCACTCCGCATATGCGGCGTATACCTCCACCGATGTACTTCCTGCAAATATATAAGCAAACATTGCGTCAGTTGAGTGAGAGCTATCTGGCATCTTCCTGTATTATATCAATAAATAATTGCAAAAACGTGACACCCGAAAATCGTCAAGAGATAAATAGCGTATTCAGTTTTATAAACATACTGGTGTTTTATGACTTCATAGATTGGATATTTCGGAAAGTTCAAGCGCCTATGTAAAAAGTATTTTTTGTTTTCCTCGCAGTGTTAAAAGTTAAGTAAACAAACTTACCTACCTTTACATTGGCTCAATTAGGTAAAAAAACATATTTAAAATCATTTGAAGAAATTCGGGATGGGAACATTTCAGTCATACTTACCACCTGTAGGAGTAAGACTCAACATGTTTTTGCCCGTGTATCCAGGAGATGACTCAAGCGTCGTGCTTGCCGTACTAGGTAAAAAGTATGAGAAGAAACTATTAGGTAATAAAAATATATACTTCGCACGAAAAATTTATGCTTTGCTTGAGTTTCTAAAGTTAAGGTACTTGATCTAACTTCTATTAACGAAACGTGTGGGCTGTGTGTACGACACGGCAGCATGATTTGGGTGTGACAACAGCTGACGAGTATAGTTAAATGAAGCTCGAGTATCGAATGTAACCTATTTCATTTTGATGTAACAAAATAATGGAAATTAAACCCAACTATGAAAATGAACATATTTCTTTGTTAGTCACACAATCATCGAACAAAAATATATTTAAAAAGTGAAAGCCGTTTACAATTCCTTGTAACGCCGAATTAGAGCGCAGCTCTTGAGGAGGAGGATGGAAGGGTACCGAGGGAGGGTATACCCCTCCTCCTCCTTCTTCTCCTCCTTCTCCCCTCATTCTTCAATCTCCTCCGGGAGGGGGCACGTGACCTCGGGGAGGGGGTCACGTGACCTTGGGGGTCCTATGACCTTGGAGACGGGGTCACGTGACCTGGGGGCAGGGGACCTCGGGGGGGGGGGTCACGTGACCCCGGGGGGACTCGCGTGGTGCATTATCGGACATTTCCCATAATGCACCGCGCGGTTACGCCGACGGCGTCGGCGACACCGACGCCGCTCAAGCCGGAAACGGGCGCCTAAGTGCTGTGCTCTAAAATGAGGTAAGCTTATATTACTGAACGATACCCAAGAAACCGAACGAAACACATGTCAAGACAGAAGCTTAGCGTATTCAGTCAAAAGTCACACAGGTAGTGGAAACAAGTGCAGATCCAAACGCGAGTTACGTTTGGTGTTTTGAGACGAAATTCATCGATGGGCACATCCGATTGGTTGTAGGACGATGGTAAGAGAAATAGGAAATATATCGTAGCGTTTCATTGGCGATGTGGTCTCGCGCCTCCTCGAGCGCCGACCGAAGGGGCTTGTACTCCCTCCGGGATCGGCTTACAATCCACGGCTCTGCGAAGGAACAGCGCTTCCCCGAGCGCCGACCAAAGAGGTAATATAATAATTTAGAGGGAAAGGTCCCGTGTATTTGGGCCGCTCGGGGAACAGTGGGGCATAGACGCGGACATTTGTAGCCACAGATGGTGGTTCCGATGGGCCCATTTAACGGGCGACGCTTTGATATGCAGAGAATAAGCTGCAAAAATATAGTTGTCTAGTTCTTTTCACACTTACTTCTCAGTGAAACACCGGAATCGCGCATTGTATGAAAATAAAGTTCCATGCGCTTGAACAACTTCAACTCGTCGCTACAAAACGATCATGCATAACCTTTCGTCTGCTTTCTTTTTCTTTTCTGTTGCTTCCTTTCTCGTTCTTTCTTTCTGGACCTTCGATGTCAGCTCTTAGGATTTTACGCGTTTTGCTCCCGTCTTCCCTCCAAAAGAATTGAAATTTCATTATCTTGGAGATAGTTGCAGATAAACACTGAGTTGTTAATCGAGTCAACATAACCGAACACGCTTACATTAATATGAACCACTGTGAGTGCAATGGAACGTCACCGCCATCTACGAGGGGCTCATTCAGAAGAGCTTCAAAATTCCGAGCTGGAAGACAGCGTCACGATGAACCGCCCTAGAGTGAGGTATGTTTCCTTGCTCTGCTGAATTATCCCTGTCTGTGTTTCTGTTTTGGACGAATGTCCAGAACAGGAATGTCCAGAATGACTACATGGCGATCGTCTAGACCGAATGTCCCGATGAATGTCTATGACACTACCCGGACCGGACACTTTCTGAAAATTTGATACGTCCCGGTTGTGTGACCCCGCGGCTGTGCTGTCTCTAAGAAGCCGCCTCCCTGAGACCGCTGTCGAAGAAAATTCACCCCCTTAGGCGTCCGACGCACTTCTCCCGTCCTGCTACAGCAGGACCAGAGAAAATGAAAGCCCTATCTCAGGCCTTGTGCGACGTGCTGCGCCACGTTCGGATCGTGCAGAGGGGAGGGGCTGCCACGCTCCTCATGTACGACTATCTTGAGTTCCAGCGGCGCACTACTCACGCCTACTGCGGATGAATTTTAAAACCTCCGCGATTCAGTCCTTGCGAATTGCGCGTTTTTTGGAACCGGAGATGCTGCACTATGTTCGCGTTGCCACCGTGGGCACAGTGCACACTAATAAAATTCCGCATATACCCTTGCCAGATGGCAGAGAGACTTCTTACACCCAAGATATTGAACTTGTATTTATAGAGTGTTTATTATCCGTATGTGCATCAGAGAAAAATTGCGGTGCAGCAGGCTTCTCCGAGGATGCGGACGACTTTCTTGAAAGAATTTGTCAAAATTCCCGGTGTTGGGTTTTGAAACCTTGACCCCTCCCACCACACGACATGAACTATTTTATCATTTTAACACAATAAAGCTAGGCTCTGCTGCTTGCCTTGAAGGGTTTCCATAGGAGCTCCACAATATGTTTTCGTGTCAGGCGACACGTTTGTAAACATTGTGGAAATGTGTTTTTGAATCTGTACTTTCGCCACCTTCCTCTCAGCGTAAGCTAATGATATTGTTAGATAAAGAAGAAAACCCCACATCCCCGAACGCGTAGAAGTCAATATTTATGCTGAACGCTGATTATCAAATGCTACCATGCTGTTTGTCAAGCGAATCCGAGAGGGCACGCCGTATATTGTAGGTTCATCTCAGACGTGCTCGGTTCCTGGACAGAATATATTCACGTAATATTACTGATGCACGATTTGTTCGCTTATGCAGTATCTCAAGGAGTTCGTGGTGCCTATATTTCACTAGACCCATCTAAAGCTTTAGATCGTGTACGGCATCAGTATCTTTTTGCGGAGCTCGACGGGTTTCGTTTCGCTGAGTTCATACGATTGATGTAAACCTTGTACACTTATGTGCGGGCTGGATTGGTAGGCGATGGGTAACTAAATCACGAATTTATTTTTTGTTGGGGTCTTCGACAATGCTGGTTCTTGTCGCCCCTTCGTGTTAAGTGTATTGTTTAGCAATGCATGAACTAAATTCAGCTTGGCTTCTTCGAAGCCCGCCGAACCTCGTCTGCGCCGTGTGTGGCGAACCTCGCCCCACATGGCAAAGTCCGCCCCACACGGCGAACCTTGCCCCCCAAAATATAGTTGAGATTACACGAGGCTTCCCGCTTTTTGGAAGTTACGTTGTGTCCATCTCGGCATATATGCTGACGATGTTTAACATTTTACACGGGACGCGGGCAGTGTTGTCACAATGACTAAGAGCTTTGAATGTTATGCCAGTCATTTTGGGGCACGGCTTAATAATTTGAAATGCAAAGAGCTTTGCGAATTTTTAAGATGATTTGCCTGGTGGATATTCCTTTCGTTTCTGACACACGGATGCTTGGTGTTTTTCTTGATTGTGCATGAGTGACCGCCACAATGGGGCGGGTAGTTATATCACAAATAGAGCAACAGGTATGTCGCTTCAAGATTCAACTTGTCTTCTTGTGGCAGAGTCTACCTAAACAAATCAGTGTTCACTGCCATGTAGCCTCCCGTCGGGGTCCTCCCCACAGTACCCTTCCCTACTCCTCCTCAAGAGCTGCGCTCTAATTTCGCATTACAAAGAATTGTAAACGTCCTTCCTTTTTTTCTTCGGTTTTTATGGTTTATTTAAGAAATATCGTTTGTTGTAGCTTTGTGTTATGCACATTCCGTAATGCATTTTTTTTTGCTGCATAGGCTTTTCGCTACATGCACCCCTTCCCGTAATACGTTGTCACTTCCAAGCTTTTACAGCGGAGCCGTTAAGGGCTAGATTCATTGAAGACAATTCTAACATGTAAAGAAATATTGACATGCACATATGAACTATATTAAATAGGCGAAATAAAACTAGACATTGAGATATATAAGGTATGCATAATATCTTCTATAAAAAATTTAATGGCTGCTCCTCGAAATATTTTCTACGTGAACCATAAAACTTTGGAAATATAGATCGCTGGCAAGTTTTATTGTTTATTAATAAGATAGATATTTCAGTTGTTTTACTCACTTTCAATATTATGGTTTCGAAATTTAATGTCCATTCCCCTATTACTGTAATTCCGTTAGCATTAAATTGCAAGTGCAGATATTTATTTTCAAATATATTTTGAAATATACGTAAATTATTCTTATTTTATTGCTTGGCATTTTTTAACGTTTTATCTAAATGTGTCTCATATTCAACCATCGTGAAACTATCCGATTTTGTTTTACATATGATAAAATCTTCAATGAATCAGCCCTGCTACCCTACCTATGCGACCTGAAAGTTAAGTACAAGCTTCAATTTACGAAAAAAAAACCATCCACAGTAACTAAACACTGAAGCAAGAACTACCAGATATGTACCCCCTACAAAGAGCCTCATATTTTTACGCAACATAAAAAATACTTCGAGATTGTTTCTGCGTGCCTGATCTACTTTTTGTTTTTAGCTTGTCCAGCTTGGAAAGATACGATGTGATGGCTGTGACAATCTTGCGGCTTATTCAAACGAAATCTATAGTAGTAATAGGTTTTCCTTACCCAGACTGGCTTCCGAAATCGAAACGAAGAGGATAGGCGCCATTTACGGGTGGTCCGGTTTCTGTGTATGTGATGCACTTGTCTGATCCACCAAAGACTGGGTCAGACTCATAATTTCTGTAGATCGTGTACCAAGTCTCTCGAAGCGGAAAGCACTGGATCGGAAATAAGTTCGAGCGACTTATTTAACGTTTCAAAATCAACGAAAGCAACCATCCATGTATACTCTGTATAATCTGGTAAGAAACGACTCTAGTCCGTTGCAACTCCAGAAGGTCAGGGCGAGGGCAAAACGGGCCAGGAAGGAGGAAGCAGACGGAATGCTAAAGAGAGAACGACCTTTCCCCCTCTCTTCTCCAGCGTTCCGTCTGCTTCCTCTCCCCGGCCCGTCTTACCCTCGCCCTACCTTCTTGAGTTGCAACAGATTTACAGTGAGTACATATAGAAATCATACTTTTAAAAATCATTGAATAATACATTACTACTTAACATATAAAGCGCTGCGTGGTTCCAAGTTATTTTCACTTGGTCTAGCTCCTTGTGGTTTTAATGCATATTAGTTCAACAATCTCTAATATTTCGTTTCTGTAATCAAGACACTCAGGTTGACACCTCAAAGCAGTGTATCTAATTTGTTCTGGCTGGGAGGTCAGTATAGAGTGTATGACAGAAGAAATACTGAATAAAAAAGGCAATTAATCCGAAGTTCGATATCTTTTCTTTTACATTTCCTTCTCAAGCCTTTTTACACTATTACTTATCGCAAGTGGTCCTCTTTTCTTGCTACCCGGTGGTCTAGTTTGATATTCATTAAAAAATTCTTCTAACTACACTAGAATCGTTTACGTACATTTTAAATTTGTAATTTGGATTATTGATCAAGAGCATTTCCAAAATTGAAGTTGTTACATTCTATTTTGTGTCTGAAATGCCGAGGCTCAATTTAAAATGGGACGTAAAAATCGGCGCCTGCACATGGCAATCCAGACTTTTCATTAAAGCTGTGTTGCAGAAGTGGGTTTTACCTTGGAAAATTACAGATTGCAAAAAATAGGGCCAAAAACTTGTCAAGGTCAACGTCGGAAAGCGGCACAGACGACCGGGTCGAGCGGTGGCGCGCATTTGGCGCACGTATTGATGAGATTGCGCTACCTCCTTGTTCCGGTTTGCTTTAAATATATATATATATATATATGTATATATATATATATATATAAATATATATCTGGACTACCCGCGACGACCGTGGTCTATTCAAATTAACCTAATATTTTTGTTACCTTTGGTTTAAAAATAAATGCGGACAATAATAGCAAAGCTTGAAGTAATAAAAATAAAGGAAAACGCGGTTGCATAGTGACGTCGCTCTTGTTGCCGACAGATTTCGTCTGCGTGTCGTCACGGCTTTCGGTTCAGTTCCGGTTCAGTTCCGGGGAGCAAAAAATAACGGTTCAAACCGGTTCGAACCGGTTCGAACCGGTTTGAACCGCTAAACTGAGAATTTATTTTCCGCGTTTTTTTGGCAATAGGCACTATTTCAACAGTGAAACGAGTAACTGTACACATTTTTTTATCATTCGTATAATCCACTTTTATTTTCAGGTACCAAAAATAAATTTCGTTATTTAATTTCGATGAAACAGCAAAAGAAAAGCTATACTTCGTTCCAGCTTAGGTTAGAGCACGGCCGATGTTATGAGCCGAAGGGCCAATCAAACAGCGAAAAAGGCACAACGTCATGGCGTGCTCTCTGCAGTTGATAGGACCAGCCGCTATTCGCCGTCTCTCTGTGCGTGCTCCTACGCCGGCTAGTCCTATCAAGCGCAGAGAGCACGCCATGACGTCACGCTTTTTGCGCAGTTTGATTGACCCTTCGGCTCATAGCATCGGCCGCGCTCGGACCTAAGGTAAAATTTAGTATAGATTATCTTATATGATTAGACGTCTTTTTTTTTACCTAAGTCGCATAAATTTTATTTTAATCGAAAGGTTATCAGTCTGGTAGGTCGCCTAAAATACCCGTGATTGGTACAACTTTGCGTCGCAGTATTAAAAATCTAATCCTGTCGTGCTCTTGAACTTGGGAATTAATTGCGGTACTTAAAATCATGAAATAGGCACGTCCTTGTCATATATATCCTGAAATTTAGTTTATAAAGTACGTTTCACAATATGTATGATGACGACGCAACTGCGCTAAAAGCAATAATATTTTCAAAATGTCAAGAAAGGTTTAGGACAAACCCTTTCAGTCTACTTTTTATCGAAACACTGAGCGACAATCACAACGCTTGCTTTTCTGAGCAACATTGTTTACACTCAGCACCATGATGCAGGCGAATAATCATGCAGAAAAGAGTGACCTTCGTACTGAAATAGGATCTGTCTTAAAATAGCGCGTACAGAACTGAACATTTCCAACATAGTTTGGCGTTTGAGGTTTGTTCTTGACAAAATGTTGGTCAGTTCAATTTAAAAAAAAGCATCACCCTTTATATTTTTTGTTGTTGTTGTTTTGTTAAATAAAACAAAGTAGTATTTCGTACTCTACTCGACATTGCAGCTACTTAATTGGTCACTTTCTGACGGTATGCGTGCGCAATCATCATAGTTCCGCCACGCGCCTCTTTGTACTTCGTTTTCGTACAGCCCACAAACACATAAAATTGTTGTTCATCACATAAAAGAGGCAACATACTTCTATATGTTTGAGAAGTTGAATATGCGTCAGGAGCACATAAGTTTTTTAAATCAGCTTAAAAAAGATTGTTTAAGGTTTCCCCAAATCACTTATAGACATGCCTACCGAGGATAAAAACGCCGGAAGAAATTTGCAGAGCGTATTTTATATAATTTGGTGGTGCATTTACTTGTGATGTATATCTTTAGGGTGATCGTCCCTTTATTTATGTTGTCATATCTTCAGGCAGTAAAAAATATATTTTTTTTATTGTCATCAATACATTTGATTGTATGAAGCTCACATAACCGCTTGACACCGACACGGGAGGACGATACTCAAAAATACGTCATCTGTTGAGTCTGCGGGAATGTGTTTTTATGTTCGCTGTTTGGCAGTGTGAAACGGGGTCGCGGGGTATTCCAAGAAGGACTGTGTGCTCACATTATCGATCTGAAGACAAATACCCGAATTGTGCAGAAAGAAATATAATAAATGGTATTCTTCTAATTAATTCTATACAGGACGCCTTACTGCAAAAAGGAATATATAGAGATGCATTTTTAAAGCGTAAACACGTTTGACGGAACTCCGTTTGGTGGGGTCAAAACATTGAGAAATACAGACCTTCACCAACCAAACCCTACATAGTTAGGAGCCCGACGTTTCAATAGGTCGGGCTAAATAGGTCGACAGGCACGTAACCATCGGCGTATGTCAACGGACTAGGGCACTTGAAAAAGAAAACGTCAGTGAAGCAAACGACACACTGTAGATGGAAAAGAAGCTGATGCTCTCCACGTGCAAATAGTCGCCCCTGATGAAAAAAGCGCATCGGTTTTGAAACGTCGGGTTCCTAACTGTTTAGGACTTGGTTGGTTGTGGTCCGTATTCTCTAATAGAGATACGTGCAACGATGTTCCTAATTACACATAAATAGGGCGAAGAACAGACAATATATTTCTAATTTAAATCACATTTGGACAACAGCTTGCATGAGCTCGAAACTTCGCAAAATACTGTCTCGGGAGGTTAACGTTATATTCGGTTTTACGTGCACTTGTTTTGGGACCTCATTTTACAACTCAGTTTTTTATCAGTCATGCGCGCTCTAGAATTCTATTCGGCTACCGCATATCATCGCAATACTCCTATATATACTGCAAAACTTTTCAATTTGGACATCCCCTTCTGCTATGCTTCGTTTCAGTTTAAAGGGGCACTGCAAAGGGACGAAGAAAACCAAATGCTGCTTCCAAAGGCGTGCCTCTCAGTGTCAAACACGAGCGTTCAGTGACGACATTAGTCTTAGAGCGTCGGATAATGACGACATCCTTTGAAGCACGTGAATCTCACTCAGATGTTCGCTTGGAACATCCGTAAACTGGTGGGGCGTTCAAATCTTCATTAATGAATGTTAATTTCCAACACTTAGGACGATAGCGCATGGTTGTTGCAGGCTCTTGTCGTTTCAGTTCTCATGGTTCAGACCAAGGACGTCATCAACAAAAGAAAATGTGCTCAAAATTCTTAACGTCTTTCACCTATTAGGTTCAAAATACATCAGATTTCTTATTTATTTTGTGTTTTATGTGTTGCTAGAATCCCGCTCACTAGCTCGAGCGAACGCGATGCAAATTAAGAAAAAAAAATGGCCAGAAACGCTTTGCAGGGTTCCTTTAAGTCCAGACGCAGCCGATGCTACAGGAGCGAGCATGTGGTCTTTAACAGTGACTGCATGAGCACGCGTGCTTGGCAAGGACGCTGAAAGCCCGGAGCTCGTTCTTGTAGGTTCTGCTACGCTCACGCTTAAAGTGAAACCGAGTATTGTGTTGAGAACATCACATTTCACCAGAAAGCTGAACTGTTTAACATGGTTTGCTAGTGTCATCATCGCACTATATCCTAGTGGTCATTGAGAATTATTTTAGAGCGCAGCTCTTAGGCGCCCGTTTCCGGCTTGAGCGGCGTCGCCGTCGCCATCGGCGTAACCGCGCGATGACGATGAGGATGACGTCATCGTGATGACGATGACGTCATCATTATGACGCTAAATTACCCGCTAAATTTAGCGGAAAAAATTTCCCCGATAAATCTAGCTGAAAAAATTTCCCCGCTAAATTTAGCGGAAAAAGTTTCCCCGCTAAATCTAGTGGAAAAAATTCCCCGCTAGTTAGGGGAAAGAATTGCCCCGCTTAATTCCCGCTTAATTTACACGCGATGCTCTCGCCAAAGATGTACCCTTCTCACCTCAAGAGCTGCGCTTTAATTCGGCGTTACAGGGGATTGTAAACATCTTTCATTTTTTGCTTAGAAAATTCAATCCGGTGGTGCAAAATGCACTCTGCATTAACTGCGCTTAGAGTATCGGCACTCCGTTCCCCGACATTGTTGTGGGCGCCGCCATTTTGGGGCTTGTGGAAGCAGACTCAACTGCCGATCGTCATGATTCAAAAGTGCGACTTTCCCAGCATTAGATTCGGTGTTAGGAAGCTCATGTGATATTGCTTTGCTCTGTCAAGAACGGTTTAAACATTTGTGGAGCGAGGACGGAAAACCATTTCCTGTGATTTCAGATAAAGCTTCAGAAAACTGGGGACCATGATTTTAAGCCACAACATGGCCAAATGTCATTACTCTGAAGCGTAGCTTATTTAGTGGCACGAGTGCAACCCATGTATTCAGAAACAAAAATTATTCTTGCTTGATGCTGCGTCGCGAGTAACGGCGCGAATGTTTGACACCACGAAAACGGGCTTTCTGGCAGGACTGATTTTGCAAAAGAAATAGCTTTGCAGGATCACGCGGTCTGGTCTGTGCCGAAGATGTGAAGCAGAGGAAACTTTACACCACAGTATGTTTTTAGACCCCCCCCCCCCCCCTTCTTTTCTTTTTACGATGCCCTCCAGAGAATACTTTTTAATTCTGAGGGACTCCCTCGTCCGTATGGGGGTACCAATTCGACAATTATATTCGTGTCATTTGTTAACAGTAATTCTTCATTTCTTTTATTTTGTACCCAAAAACTGCGAAGTTTAAACAATATTTCGAGAATTTAGGCGGCTGCCAACGTTCGGCTGTCTCTCTGAGGCTACAATAATCTTTCTTTTCAGGTACCCCTGCCGTACACGTGCAGTTCTGTTCATCGTCGGATTAATAGGCCATATTTAGCCTTTTCAATGCTTCTATTCTCGGGGACAACTTTCTGAGAAAGTTCAGCAACAACGAAAATATGTTTGGGTGTCTCAATGATGTATACATGTAAAATAGTTCGTGCAACAATTTTTGTATTTACAGTAAACACCGCTAAGAGCTGATCCCTGACGTTGATAACTTGCAAAATCACCCATTAGGTTTCCTCTTCTCTCAATGGCGGATGGCGAAAAAATAGAGGAAAGAAACAGTTGTTCCACCTCAACTCGCTATTAGAACAAGCGGCCACGTGATCTGACGCTAATTATAGTATACCGTCAGTGTTCACCACAGTCATGCGATGCGGTTGGCAAAGAATAAAGCATTGGTTGAGCTTTAGACATTGTTAGAGTTCGGTATCATCTTTGATTGAACACGAGCCAACACGAATGTTTGGCGACGCTGATTGTAAAGAACCAGAGCAGTCGACTCGGGCTCACGACAATCTAGTACGTCATGGTGTCACGTGACTCGCGAGGAGAAGTCGTGATGGCATGTGACGTCACGCTGTCAACAACGCTAATAGATCTAGAGGCGTTCTCAATTTAAGTCGACTTCACGCGGTGAGTCACGCGGCTACGTCACGGGGCCACGTGACGTGACATTATTTGACAGCATGTCTTGGCACCATGACGTCACGTGACCACGTGACACATAATTAATCGCAGTGCCAATACAAAAGCGCCACGAAAACCTATAATTTCTCATACATTGCAAATCGGTGCATGACAATTTGATCAATACATAGAAATACAGCTGCACCCTTTTACTTCTCAAATGCTCATTTTGTAACAAAAGAAATAATAAAAATATTACCGTGAACCGTTTTGAACCGGTTACCGTTATATTTTTTTCCGGTTCAGTTCCGGTTCAGTTCCAAGATGGCGGCAAAGATTTCGGTTCGGTTCAGTTCCGGTTCGGCTGAAAATAACGGTTACGTTCCGGTTTTCGG
>JAZHYW010005276.1:0-102094 GCA_037355805.1 Ixodes ricinus | reverse complement strand
TCTTTGTATTTTTGTACTGTTAATTTGAATATTCGAAGCATTTCATCTCAACGTATATATAGACGCCAGAAAAAACCGAAATCAACACGCTGGGTGGGGCATCATACCAGTGTTGGCAGTAACACGTAACGAGCAATGGCGTTATCGGTAACGCGTTACTTTCTTCGGTAATTGTGTAACTTACTCTGGCCTTTTCAAAACTGTAACGGGTAATGTACTCACTGTTACTTATTCTGAGTAACATGTGACGCAATTACGTTACTTCTTACATATACTTCCAAACACTTACAATATTTAATTAAAGGTCTTTCGTGTTTTCAAGCGCCAAACTATAAAAAATAGGTTTTTTGCGTGTTTGTTTTGTGAGTATTTAGGGGGACCGTGAAAACAGACCAGTTAAAAATGCTTGGTTTCTGAATGAACGTAATGTTTCTGCAGCGCATGGAAAGGTGCATACCTGTAACGTCAAACAATAAAACGTGCTATTTTATCATTTAAAAAAGCTAAAGCAAGCGTAATGTGCGTTACTTATTAAGGTTAACGGTGACGCGCTCTTTTTATTTGCAAGGAACAAGTAACATATTTCGTTACTTTTTTTCGGTAACGCCTTCACATCGCATCGCACTCCAGAGGTTTCAACTGCCTTCCACGGGCCGCGTGTCAGAGAACGCGTGCAACGTTTTTGACTGCAGACGTAAGGCTTAAAGATGCACTAACTGGGTATTCACGCTCGCCAAGGTTTTTATTTGTATATGGAGCGCATTGGATAAGCCTCGGCTGTTGAATGTTAATGCCCGCAGTATTGTTAACAAGAGCACTGATTTCGAACACATTCTGATTTCCTGAGCAACAACCCGATGTCGTAGTGATGACCGAAACGTAGCTGCACCCCGCTATCCTCAACTCCGAACGGTCGTCCGCCTAGATATAACATGATAAGAAATGACCGCAGCAGCTCCAGGAGGAGGTGCGGCCATCTACATTGATAAAATAATACCGCATTCAGCTAAGGAGTCCGCCTGATATAGAAACAGCGTGGTGTAAGACGTATCTAGGTTCCCGAAGAATTTATTATTGGTGCTGTATTACCGTTCTTCAGGAGTAGTGGGTATGCTGTTAATAAATTAGACGACTTCCTGCGCCATCACTATGCGCGTGCAGCACATAAAATGTTGCAATTGCGGGGAGATTTCAAACATAGCGGGTGTAATGTGTGATGTAATCGTTGCCTGAAACGCGGGAACGTGAAACCGCGACTGGACCCTAGATTTATGTCTCTCCTGGCCAAAACAGGTTGTTCGGAGAGTATGCGCGCATTCGAGGCAATAGTAAATCAGTTCTCGATCTCATATTTTTAAGCCGAAGGGGTTGGACCCTGATCCGCATGAAGTTGAACTCTTCCCCGGTTTTTCAGATCACCTGAGAGTTAAGCGTGACAACGACCTGGACGCCGTTTAGAAAACGCCCAGATCCGTTTCGTCCTACAGAGACTTCTGGCATGGCTGATGACACGGCTATATCTAGACGAACTAGATTACCACTATAGACCGTTTGAGGAACTTTAGTCGTGATGAGTTAGTAATGACCTCCTGGTTCAAACTTAAAACACTCGTTCATAAATCTACAAATATGTATGTACCCTTGAAAAGAAAACGTAAACGAGCTGTATAATCCTTGGGTGACGAGAAAAGCTATTCACTTAAAAAGAAAAAATAGGGCGGCGCAGATTACGGTGTCGTCGTACACCTAGTTCGGCATTTTCGGGTGATATCTCGGCTTTAAGCATAAAACTGAAATCTGTGCTAAAAAATCTAAATGCAATTTTTATAACGTGACAATGCAAAATTTTATCCATGAGTCACCGCAAAAGTTTTGGAGGCACTTCGCAACCGTTGCTGGAAGTCCTTTTCCGAGTGCCCAGCGGAGCAAGGAATTATAAATGACAAGCGAGAAATTGCAGTTCAATTCAACGAGTTCTTTTGCAAGCGCCTTCACAAAAGACGATAAGCAGTCTGTAGAGTTTAGATCACCCGCTCAAATTCCACGGGCTGACGTTGACCTGCACCTGTCAGTTCAGAGTAGTTTGGCTTTGTTGCTTGACTTAAAAACTTCCAAATCCATGGGGCCGGACGAAATTCTAAATTCTTTTCGCAAAGCGATATGCAGAATGTGACGGCAATGTATCTACACTTAATTTTTAAAAAAGTCGATTGTGTCTAGCACTGTACCCTCTGACTGGAAGCTTTCAGCAAGTATAATTCCAATACTGAAAAAGTGGAGATGCTAAATCAGTATGCAATTATAGGCTCATCGCGCTAACGTCGACATCACGCAAATTTCTTGAGCATATTGTTTCTAAACATATACGGCAATTTCTTTTATCGAATAACCTTCTCAGCCAGCGAAGGCACCAGCACGGCTTCCGTAAGGGGCTGTCAATGGTCACGCAACCAGTAGAAACCATTCATCATTTTGTTTAGGTATCACATCTGTAAGGCACAAACGGACATCATATTTTTAGCCTTTAAGAAGGCATTCGATAAAGTTAATCATAGAAAACTCTTAATTAAATTGGTTTTCATCTTGGGAGAAAATAAAGATTGTTCGGTGGGCTGGAGACCTTTCTAACACCATCGATCGACAGCTTATAACTATTGAAGGGGCAAGGTCAGAACGAATGTGATAGAGAACTCGGGTGTTCCACAAGGTTCAGTCCTGGGTCCCCTGCTGCTTTTGTTTTTTTGTATAATGACCGCATCGAAGATTCACCCGTAAAAGCCAGATTATTTGCCGACGATTGTGTTATTTATAGTGAAGTAAAGTCCGTTAATGATCAAATTATGCATAAACGAACATTTGTCATCAGATCAATGAATGGTCTGAGTTGGTGGCAAATGTCGATAAACTTGGACAAGACAGGCATGTATGGCGATAACTCGCAAACGACAGCCGTTAGCATATGTGCAGGTATGCTACACGGAAAAGCATTAAGTCGAGTGTCAGAGCTTAGACACCTTAAGGCTCTGTCAGCACTCCGACGTAACGCGCGCGCCAGCGAACGCTGGCCGAGGTCGGCTACGTCACGTCAGTCACGCCGAGCGCGTCGAAACTCGCTCCCCATTATAGACAGGTGTCTGCTCTATCAGTTCCATGGGCGCCGCCATGTTTGTTTTTGCCGACGCCATGACACAGTAGGGGCTAAGGTCGCGCCTTAGTGAGACTCCGTTTTTTCAGAAACATCTCGCAGATATGGTAATGGCAAGAACGTCTGAAATGCATAATCGACGAAGCTCCAAGAAAAACTCCCGATGCAACGTGGTGAATCCCGCAAGAAGCAAAAATGTTTTTATGCGCAGCCCCTTTCTTCACGAGAGAGCCTGCGACAGAGATTATTATTTCCCATTTTTATTGCTGGGGGCGGAGGGATTTCGACACTGGTCTATACCCCGGCGGCTTTGGTGGCCCCACGGCGCGCGTCGGTGGGCGGCCGGCGCGGCGCATGCGCAGAATCTGACTACGAGTGCACGTTTCCTGCGAGAGTGCGCCACTTCCGGCTCCTTTTCGCCTCGAATAGCAGACGAAAATTTTCGGCGCTTCTTGAGCGCCAAGTCTCGAGCGGGACGGCGTGGACGTACCTTTTTTGCTCGACGAGAACTCGCGCCTGCAACTGTTGGGGCACCACCTTGCGTCGCAAGCGTAGGCGGTCAATGTGCGTACGGTACATCATTGACAAGCGCACGGTCTAACGGTACTCAAGCTTCCTTGTGTCGTAGATACACGGGTTAGGACGAATCTCCTCGATCAGCTTTCCGACGACCCAGTCCGATTCTTTCAAACATGACGCTGCACACGGAGTGGTGCTCCCGTCAGTCTCGCTCGTATCTCGACTGCGCCTCCCGCGCGAGGGTTGCCGGGAGCCAGCGTGATGCATCCTGGTCCGGCGCGCTGGCGCGGCCGGCGCGGATTACGGCATGCCCCATTTTGGCGTCGCGGAGGTCAGGTTGCGTCGAACGCCGCCGGTCGCGTCGGTTACGCCACGACGCCGGAGTATATAGCGTCGGGTTTTCGCCGACGTGACGTCGCTGCGACGCGCTCTGCACGCGCGCACGCGTTACGTCGGAGCATAACATAGCCCGCGAGTCTTGCAGGCCAGCCTCAAACCTAAGTTGGACGCCGCACGTTGGCAATGTAATCGGAGCAGCTAACAAAAGACTAGGGATACATCAGGCGCTCTCTTAAACTCGCTTCAACGGAAACAAAACTCACAGCATACGAGATACTAATAAGGCCTTTATTAGAATGCGCAGTCGCAGGCTGGCACCCGCATGCATTAATATCTCGTATCAAATCTGGAGCAAGTTGAACGGTGTGCGTTACGTTTTGTTTTTCTAGCTATAAACGGCTGGACTCTGTGTCACCTCTTTATAAAAGGGCAAATCTACCCCTCCCTAAGTGAGGAGGAACAGAAGCGGCTTAACCTTTTTATGACAGACTGAATTACCTGGTTCTAGGTAAATAAGCAACAGTATATTAGTCGAAAGCATGTCGCGTATAACCTGCAACGCGCATGCTCGGTATGTGGAAGAGCGGAAGTTTTTTATGGACTGCTTTAGGTATTCGTTGTTTTTGCAAACAGCGCGAGAATGGAACAAACTACCGGCACATGTCGTGACCGTTGAAACTCAAGAAGAGTTTAGTTCCCTTGTTTCAGAGATTTCTGACAGCAGTACCTAGAGTTGTCGTTTCATTGTTGTGTTGAATACGTGTTATTAATCAGCGAATTTAGAATTAGTGTATTTTTTTTTTGTGTTGTGCGAATCAATCCTACCTTGGTCCTGTGTAGGACCGATAGCATTTCAAATTAAAAAAGTAAATATGACACATAGGAACACAGCTTCGAAGCCTGCACTGTTGTTTTCTTTCCGTCCGAAAACCCTCCGAACAAGAGTCATAGCCGGTTTGAGTCGCTGACCACTATCTTGCTCCGGTGGTCACGTGTTTTTCTCTTTCGTTGAGGCAGACAGACCACGTTCAGGTTGGCATCTAGCCAGGTCATCGAAGGCACAGACTGAACACTAAAAATAGACAAAGAATGATAGCCATTTTTGTTTTTCCCACAAGCTGCAGGTACGTTGATTGAGAGAGAACACTTTGCACTAGAAGACGGAAGCACCTCTGTGCATTTGAGTATCATCAGCTGTGGCGTCGTGTCGCGGGATTCTCGGGCTGGACGGCTGAACAGAAGCGGAACGAAGCGATTGGCGGCGGACGACGGACGTTTTACCTCTGGTTCAGGACTGTCGTTCGCGGTTACCGGTGAATATGCTCTGGCTTTGAAATGTAATCTTTTATTGGTCAGGCATTAAAAGTTTGCTCCGCACGACACGCTCGGTCAGCAAGCGGATCCGCACAAAGGCGCTGGCGTAAGTCGTCGCCCCTTCTCCGGCTTGGACATCGCTCGTCTTACGAAGTACGCAATTGGTGGCGGCTAGAAAAACGCGCAAACGCCAACCCTCAAGTACTTGACTTCTCGTTTTTCGTTAGACGTGTCCCGTGCGCGTTTTTCATCAGCTACGCACAGCCCAAATAAGAGAAGGATAAAACAAATAAAAGAAACCGCAGTCGAGTGATTTCCGGCAGCTCTTTCTTCTCTACAATTCTTCTGTCCTCCCCACTCCACTTCGGGTTGGGTTTCGGTTAGTTATGTTTTTAGTTTTTGTTTTTACTTTGTTAAAATATACGTGACGTTGTAGCAAAATATTCATGGGGTAGTCTTCGGACACCATAATAAATTGCATGGAAAAATATTTTGGGGGTGTCAGTGCCCAAATAAGAAGTCGCGGAAAAGTTCAGATCTTTGTATAATACGTCACTATTCACTCCCACCACCAAACGCGCCGCGAAGTAGAGGCTCAAGTGCTAATTTTGAAAGTGTTGTTGTGGCTACTTGGCGCTTTTTGCTGTAATATAATTTTTATGTTTTTTATTCTGAAGTGCAGATTGAAGACAACTGTGGTGTTTCTTATCAGCTATCCGGACTGCTTGACTTTGCTTTAAGGAGCAAGTATTTAAATTCGTTCAGACGCCATTAACATTTTTTAATGGAATGAAGACGATCCCTTCCGTTTATTTATTTTCACGAAAGAATTCGCAGGGAACCCGAATTGGTGTATAAGTCACAATATGTTAATGTTTTTGACATACGTAGCCGAAATATTATATTGACCTAGAAGTCACGTGACATTGATTGCACCTTCCAAATTGGCGGTCAAGCTGAACTGGTGTCTAGGTGACGTAAATTTACCTAGTCTGCATAAAACTCACGGGTAAGCGGAGTAGTCATTCTTAAGTTGAGCTCACTTTAGTATATGTAAGGTATAAGTACGGTATAGGAACATAAACAGGAAACCATAATGGAAAACAACTGCAGGCCCTGTAGCTATAGCAGGAACCTTACTTGCGAGTGCTGTGCCCAGATAAGTGGAAGACGAACAGCGTGGGCGCCGATAGCTGGGAGGCAGGCAGTGGAGAGCCCCGAAGGTTCACTGGGAACGCTTCGTTGCGTTCATTCTGGCATTCGTGCCGGTCGCTGCTATCACGCTCTGAGTCACCATTCTTGTAAGCGCGTTCATTGTTGAGGACATTGTTGAGGTGAGGAGAATAAAAATTGAAATATAAGTGTCTCTGTCTGTCTGCAGCGTTAGCATTGCAGACTTAAACCAATGAAAAATAAATGAAAAGCGCATGAGGCCAAATAATGAATTCTGCGTAGAAAAGTCGATATTATTTTTAAAAACATTTGCTGGTCATGGCAGCCCCAAAATTTGGCCCTGTCAATCAGCGGCGTTTTCCCCCTTCCCCTCTGTCTTTCTCCAGACTTTCCTTCTCCTTCTTCGGTCTTCGATTTTCCCTTCCCATCTCTCGTCACCACCTCCACTGTCCTCCGTCCATTCCTCTTCCCTTGCATCAGGTATTGTTAGGTTGGTTTGGTTCCGGTTAGGACATTGGAGTTGATGTTTGGAAAATAATTGCCTGCGTATTTTACTTCCCTCCATCCCTATATGTTGCTGGATACTATGTCGGATTTCGTAATGTTGCAATGTAAATGGATATTGGGATAACTGAAGATTATAGTTAGGTTGGATGGAAAATTGAAGAGACTGAAGAACCTGGACAGGACCCTGCTCTGTCTGTTTGTTCTAATCTAATGTTTAATTTCTGCTTACCATGATCCCTGCATTTTGTTTTTTGGCGACGTGCTATTTTTTTTAATGTTTTAATAGTACTGTTGTCACTATTTTTATCTTCCTTTACTTTAATGTGTATTTTATTTTCTACTGTTTAAATTCCCTCATTCTAGGCTGCGCTCATTGTCGCTTCCTCTAGTATCTCCTTAACCTAATCTGGTGCGAAAATTGTAAAAAAAAAAAGCTCTGAGAGGAGAGTTTTTTCTTTACTTAGTAATGGCGGGCAGGCCATAGATGGCCTGTCGCTTGGTGTTAGAGTAATTTTTTTATGGAAAACTTTATTGTTTGCAGGATTTTTGCTTTTTTATCTTTTTGTTGGGTTATGACTTCGCCCCAAATGAGTGGCAAGGAATACATTTCCCTATCAGCCCACCGTTTTGGAATGTCGGGAAGATTTTCTTTTTTACATTTTAATTCGGCTAAGCTTGACCGTAAGTGTTTGGGAAGTGGCGCTCGCACTTCACTTCGCATTTTACCAGTCAGAATCACTTTATATATTTTTTTTAAATTTTATTCCACGGCTAATATTATTATTAATTTTTTGTTCCTATTTGGGTAAAGATACATCCTGGCCTAGAGGTGCCTGTAGGGCAACCGGACCATCCCAAGCTGTACCTGGCTCCCAGGTTGAACAGCTGGTGCGACCGTACCAGAAAGTTTTCCCCTAAGCTCGGAGTCGGTCGCACAATTTCTTCTGTCCTAAACAACGAACGCCCCTACAGACCAATTGAGTTTCCCCGTCAAAAATGGAGAAACAATTGATGTCACGAGTCAGGTCGTCATGCGACCTATACACCGATTTTCTTTACCCGCTAAATTTAGCGCGAAAATGGACGTCACGTGACCCGACGTCACCTGGCCTTATACTTTTATATATAGTATTCTAAACAAATTAAAACGGTCACTTCTTATATGTTAAATTTCATGTGTTATGGGACGTGGAAGGTAAAGCTCTCTGCCAATTTCTTTGAAGCGTGACATGCCTTTTATCGGAACCCTCAATCACAAACTTGTATCCATCCTTCCGTCCGTCCGTGTATTTTTCGCTGAATTTAGCAGGGAATCTTAAGTGTCTTGACCCGTACTCAAAGTGTAAGGATTTACGCAACAGGGCCATTATGTCAACTCAGTTTCCCTGCTAAGTTTTGATTGAAAATTCAGATTTTGAGTCCTAACCCCAAGTAAGCTTTCCCGCTAAATTTAAAGGGGAAACTAGCGTCACGTTGCCAATACTCAAACTCAATTTCGCTGCTAAATTTAGCAGGGAAATCGACCTCACGTGGCGTGATTTCGCATGACCTATACAACAATTTAGTTTGACCGCTAAATTTAGACGCAAAATATACCTCACGTGACATGTCGATTCCCGCTCCTCATCCCTCTCCACCCTTCCCTCTCCTTTCTCTCCTTAGCCGATACCCTCGTAGGCTGTTCTCATCATCTGCCTCCCTCCACTCACTGCCCTTCCTCTCCCCTCCCTCTCACTTTCCCCTTCGTTTCTCCCCTCAACCCCTCCCAATTCTGTTATGGTGCCCATAACAGAATTGGATGAAATTCAGCCGCTGTTGACCCTTTCTCTCCTCCCTCCCCCTACCTGCTCATGTGACACAAGTTCGGTTTCCGCACTAAGTTTAGCAAAGAAATACAGGGTGTTCCCGAAAATGCGGTCCAAATCGCTCTTTTAAAAACTACGCATGCACAGAAAAAAAGAGATTTATGTCGTTAGGGTCTTTTTCAAAGGGCCCATTAAGGAAAGTTATTAACTTTCGAGTATAATTGGGTAATTATTTATTTGAGTACTTACAATGTTAAGTATTGTATGTTAAAAAGGCATGGTTTCACTTATAATATTGTAGGGTATCATCCAAAACTACTAAATAAACCCACGTTACAGAGATATAAGGCACACGCAGCATTTTATGGCGTTCAAAAAAAATGCTCAATTTAGACGCGTTTCTGTGTTTCGGTTTCTCATCGGAGCGCATCTCCGCGCCAGCAATCTCGATCTCTGTGGCCAGAACGTGCAACGTGCGTGAGCCATCATGCATCTCACGCATGAGAGGCTGATAAGAAAGACTCCGGACCAGGGTGTAAAGATAGACAGGTGGGGAAACGGCCCATAGAAGCCTACCGCAGCGCCGTGACCGGATTGTGTACTCGTCTGCTTGCGGGTACCCCCGCTTTGCGACAGATGGCGCTGCGGCGAGAGAGAAAAAATTGGAATCGGATTTGCATGGAACCTTTTGGGAGAGTTCGCAAAATAAACCGAAAGCACAACAGTCCTTTATTGAAAATCTACAAGAAACTATTTCCGTCAGTTTAGCCGGTCGCCACCGGTCGCCCACCCAGAGTAAGAGTTAGCGGAGCTCGACTGTAGATGGCGCCACAGAAAAAGAGAAAATTGAGGGGTACACAATCCGGTCGCTCATTTGGCTCTCGTTTCCCCACCTGTCTATCTTACACCCTGCTCCGGACTGTGAAATCAGCTTTGCCTTCATGACATTGGTGCCAATGTGAAGACACCATGACGCACGCTCGTCGGGCGTTTTAGACACGGTAGGCCGGACTGCCCGTGAAAAGATGCGCTCCGATAAGAAACCAAAACCCCTAAACGCGTCCAAATGGATCATTTTTTCGGAACGCCGGAAAAGGCTGCAGGTGACTTATATTATTGTAATGTAGTATTTAGTAGTTTTTGACGATGCCACACAAGATTCTAATTCAAACCATGCCTTGAAAACCAATAAATAACAATTTAATTACTACAAATTTATTATTTGCCCAATCATACTACAATCGAATAAATTTTCCTAATGGACGAGGTCGACACAGACCACTAAGGCATAAGGCTTTTTTTCGTACGATGCGTAGCTTTGACAGGAGCGCTTTTGCTCGAGTTGTTGGAAACACCCTCTATATCCACCATGACGATGGTAACGCCGAGAAGGAGACGGAAACCCTGTGTTATCTTCCTTATGACGGATATTGTTACCAACATGATAGATTTCTACTTAGCTTCTTATATGTAACGAGGCACACACACTCCCTCTCTCCTCTATTCGTATTCATTCCTCTTCCAATCCCTCTCGCCCTGCCTATCTGCCTTTCTTCTCCTCCATCCCCCACTCCCTTCCTGTTGCCTTGCTCCCTCTCCCACAGTTCCATCCCTCCTCCCTTCCCCTAACCCAACGCCTTCTCCCTCCCAAGTCAAGTGACAAACCAAACCAGTTTCCCCCAAATTGATAAAATTATAGGTTCGCCACTCACCTAACGACTGTTTAACGTCTACCAAACAATTGAAACATTCTCGTTAATTCTGAATCTCATCCAGTATTTGGACCTTGAAGATAAAGTTGGCTGCGAATATTTAGTACCTCTTTTGACGGAAACTGTAGAAGAGGTATATATTTTAAATTTGTCTTTTGTGAAATGCGATTGATTTATATCAAGTCCCAAGTAAGTCATAGAAATCTAAAGTTATATATTTGGGAACGACTGCTCGAGAGTGAAAAATTAATTTAATAAATGTTTATATACTTCAACTGAAAAACATTTAGTGGATATTTAAAGTAGTACATTACTTCTTTTAGTTTAACAAAATACACTAATTAAATTTGAACTTTAGAGGATGTCTGAAATTCCGAGGCTGCATATAAAATGGGCCGCAAAAATCAGCACCTGCACCTAGCAATCTAAACTCTTCGTCAGAGGTGTATTTCACAGGTGGCTTTCCCTTGTAAAATTACAAGGCGCGGCCCCCTTTCACTTTTAAATATGGCCAGAACACTCACCAGGGTCAACGGCGGACGGCGACGCAGACGACCGAGTCGAGTGGCGGAGAACGCTTGGTACACGTATTGATAGATGGCCTCGGTGGCGGCGTCGGAAGTTGTAGCCGACCAGCGAAAGAAAGCAGACGACACGCAGACGAAATCTGTCGGCAACAAGAGCGCCGTCATTATGCAACCGCGTTTTCCTTTATTTTTATTACTTCAAGCTTTGCTATTATTGTCCGCATTTATTTTTAAACCAAAGGTAACAAAAATATTAGGTTAATTCGAATAGACCATGGTCGTCGCGGGTAGTCCAGATATTTATATATATATATATATATATATATATATATATATATATATTCAAAGCAAACCGGAACAAGGAGGTAGCGCTATCTCTCAATACGTGCGCCAAATGCGCGCCACCGCTCGACCCGGTCGTCTGTGCCGCTTTCCGACGTTGACCTTGACAAGTTTTTGGCCCTATTTTTTGCAATTTGTAATTTTCCAAGGTAAAACCCACTTCTGCAACACAGCTTTAATGAAACAGTCTGGATTGCCATGTGCAGGCGCCGATTTTTACGTCCCATTTTAAATTGAGCCTCGGCATTTCAGACACCCAATAGAATGTAACAACTTCAATTTTGGAACTGCTCTTGATCAATAATCCAAATTACAAATTTAAAATGTACGTATACGATTCTAGTGTAGTTAGAAGAATTTTTAATGAATATCAAACTAGACCACCGGGTAGCAAGAAAAGAGGACCACTTGCGATAAGTAATAGTGTAAAAAGGCTTGAGAAGGAAATGTAAAAGAAAAGATATCGAACTTCGGATTAATTGCCTTTTTTATTCAGTATTTCTTCTGTCATACACTCTATACTGACCTCCCAGCCAGAACAAATTAGATACACTGCTTTGAGGTGTTAACCTGAGTGTCTTGATTGCAAAAACGAATATTAGAGATTGCTGAACTAATATGCATTAAACGACAAGGAGCTAGACCAAGTGAACATAACTTGGAACCACGCAGCGCTTTATATGTTAAGTAGTAATGTATTATTCAATGATATTTAAAAATATGATTTCTATATGTACTCACTGTAATCTGTTGCAACTCAAGAAGGTAGGGCGAGGGTAAGACGGGCCGGGGAGAGGAAGCAGACGGAACGCTGGAGAAGAGAGGGAAAAGGTCGTTCTCTCTTTAGCGTTCCTTCTGTTTCCTCCTTCCTGGCCCGTTTTACCCTTGCCTGACCTTCTGGAGTTGCAACGAACTATAGCCGTTTCTTACCAGATTATACGTGTATACATGGATGATTGCTTTCGTTGATTTTAGACGTAAAAAAGTCGCTCGAACCTATTTCCGATCCAGTGCTTTCCGCTTCGAGAGACTTGGTACACGATCTACAGAAATTATGAGTCTGACCCCGTCTTTGGTGGATCAGACAAGTGCATCACATACACAGAAACCGGACCACCCGTAAATGGCGCCTATCCTCTTCGTTTCGATTTCGGAAGCCAGTCTGGGTAAGGAAAACTATTACCACTATAGATTTCATTTGAATAAGCAGCAAGATTGTCACAGCCATCAGATCGTATCTTTCCAAGCTGGACAAGCTAAAAACAAAAAGTAGATCAGGCACGCAGAAACAATCTCGAAGTAATTTTTATGTTGCGTAAAAATATGAGGCTCTTTGTAGGGGTACATATCTGGTAGTTCTTGCTTCAGTGTTTAGTTACTGTGGATGGTTGTTTTTTTCGTAAATTGAAGCTTGTACTTAACTTTCAGGTCGCATAGGGGTAGCAGGGCTGATTCATTGAAGATTTTATCATATGTAAAACAAAATCGGATAGTTTCACGCTGGTTGAATATGAGACACATTTAGATGAAACGTTAAAAAATGCCAAGCAATAAAATAAGAATAATTTACGTATATTTCAAAAATAATTGAAAAAAATATCTGCACTGGCAATTTAATGCTAACGGAATTACAGTAATAGGGGAATGGACATTAAATTTCGAAACCATAATATTGAAAGTGAGTAAAACAACTGAAATATATATCTTATTAATAAACAAAAAACTTGCCAGCGATCTATATTTTCAAAGTTTTATGGTTCACGTAGAAAATATTTCGAGGAGCAAATTAAATTTTTTATGGAAGACATTATGCATACCTTATATATATCAATGTCTAGTTTTATTTCGCCTATTTAATATAGTTCATATGTACATGTCAATATTCCTTTACATGTTAGAATTGTCTTCAATGAATGTAGCCCTTAACAGCTCCGCTGTAAAAGCTTGGAAGTGACAACGTATTACGGGAAGGGGTGCATGTGCGAAAACCTATGCAGCAAAAAAATGCATTAGGGAATGTGCATAACACAAAGCTACAACAAACGATATTTCTTAAATAAACCATAGAAACCGAAGGAAAAAAGGAAGGACGTTTACAATTCATTGTAATGCGAAATTAGAGCGCAGCTCTTGAGGAGGAGTAGGGAAGGCTACTGTGGGGAGAACCCCGACGGGAGGCTTCATGGCAGTGAACACTGATTTGTTTAGGTAGACTCTGCCACAAGAAGACAAGTTGAATCTTGAAGCGACATACCTGTTGCTCTATTTGTGATATAACTACCCGCCCCATTGTGGCGGTCACTCATGCACAATCAAGAAAAACACCAAGCATCCGTGTGACAGAAACGAAAGGAATCTCCACCAGGCAAATCATCTTAAAAATTCGCAAAGCTCTTTGCATTTCAAATTATTAAGCCGTGCCCCAAAAAGACGGGCATAACATTCAAAGCTCTTAGTCATTGTGACAACACTGCCCGCGTCCCATGTAAAATGTTAAACATCGTCAGCATATATGCCGAGACGGACACAACCTAACTTCCAAAAAAGCGGGAAGCGTCGTGTAATCTCAACTATATTTTGGGGGCAAGGTTCGCCGTGTGGGGCGGGCTTCGCAATGTGCGGCGAGGTTCGCCACACACAGCGCAGACGAGGTTCGGCGGGCTTCGAAGGAGCCAAGCTGAATTTAGTTCATGCATTGTTAAACAATACACTTAACACGAAGGGGCGACAAGAACCAGCACTGTCGAAGACCCCAACAAAAAATAAATTCGTGATTTAGTTACCCATCGCCTACCAATCCAGCCCGCACATGAGTGTACAAGGTTTACATCAATCGTATGAACTCAGCGAAACGAAACCCGTCGAGCTCCGCAAAAAGATACTGATGCCGTACACGATCTAAAGCTTTAGATGGGTCTAGTGAAATATAGGCACCACGAACTCCTTGAGATACTGCATAAGCGAACAAATCGTGCATCAGTAATATTACGTGAATATATTCTGTCCAGGAACCGAGCACGTCTGAGATGAACCTACAATATACGGCGTGCCCTCTCGGATTCGCTTGACAAACAGCATGGTAGCATTTGATAATCAGCGTTCAGCATAAATATTGACTTCTACGCGTTCGGGGATGTGGGGTTTTCTTCTTTATCTAACAATATCATTAGCTTACGCTGAGAGGAAGGTGGCGAAAGTACAGATTCAAAAACACATTTCCACAATGTTTACAAACGTGTCGCCTGACACGAAAACATATTGTGGAGCTCCTATGGAAACCCTTCAAGGCAAGAAGCGGAGCCTAGCTTTATTGTGTTAAAATGATAAAATAGTTCATGTCGTGTGGTGGGAGGGGTCAAGGTTTCAAAATCCAACACCGGGAATTTTGACAAATTCTTTCAAGAAAGTCGTCCGCATCCTCGGAGAAGCCTGCTGCACCGCAATTTTTCTCTGATGCACATACGGATAATAAACACTCTATAAATACAAGTTCAATATCTTGGGTGTAAGAAGTCTCTCTGCCATCTGGCAAGGATATATGCGGAATTTTATTAGTGTGCACTGTGCCCACGGTGGCAACGCGAACATAGTGCAGCATCTCCGGTTCCAAAAAACGCGCAATTCGCAAGGACTGAATCGCGGAGGTTTTAAAATTCATCCGCAGTAGGCGTGAGTAGTGCGCCGCTGGAACTCAAGATAGTCGTACATGAGGAGCGTGGCAGCCCCTCCCCTCTGCACGATCCGAACGTGGCGCAGCACGTCGCACAAGGCCTGAGATAGGGCTTTCATTTTCTCTGGTCCTGCTGTAGCAGGACGGGAGAAGTGCGTCGGACGCCTCAGGGGGTGAATTTTCTTCGACAGCGGTCTCAGGGAGGCGGCTTCTTAGAGACAGCACAGCCGCGGGGTCACACAGCCGGGACGTATCAAATCTCCAGAAAGTGTCCGGTCCGGGTAGTGTCATAGACATTCATCGGGACATTCGGTCTAGACGATCGCCATATAGTCATTCTGGACATTCCTGTTCTGGACATTCGTCCAGAACAGAAACACAGACAGGGATAATTCAGCAGAGCAAGGAAACATACCTCACTCTAGGGCGGTTCATCGTGACGCTGCTTCAGCTCGGAATTTTGAAGCTCTTCTGAATGAGCCCCTCGTAGATGGCGGTGACGTTCCATTGCACTCACAGTGGTTCATATTAATGTAAGCGTGTTCGGTTATGTTGACTCGATTAACAACTCAGTGTTTATCTGCAACTATCTCCAAGATAATGAAATTTCAATTCTTTTGGAGGGAAGACGGGAGCAAAACGCGTAAAATCCTAAGAGCTGACATCGAAGGTCCAGAAAGAAAGAACGAGAAAGGAAGCAACAGAAAAGAAAAAGAAAGCAGACGAAAGGTTATGCATGATCGTTTTGTAGCGACGAGTTGAAGTTGCTCAAGCGCGTGGAACTTTATTTTCATACAATGCGCGATTCCGGTGTTTCACTGAGAAGTAAGTGTGAAAAGAACTAGACAACTATATTTTTGCAGCTTATTCTCTGCATATCAAAGCGTCGCCCGTTAAATGGGCCCATCGGAACCACCATCTGTGGCTACAAATGTCCGCGTCTATGCCCCACTGTTCCCCGAGCGGCCCAAATACACGGGACCTTTCCCTCTAAATTATTATATTACCTCTTTGGTCGGCGCTCGGGGAAGCGCTGTTCCTTCGCAGAGCCGTGGATTGTAAGCCGATCCCGGAGGGAGTACAAGCCCCTTCGGTCGGCGCTCGAGGAGGCGCGAGACCACATCGCCAATGAAACGCTACAATATATTTCCTATTTCTCTTACCATCGTCCTACAACCAATCGGATGTGCCCATCGATGAATTTCGTCTCAAAACACCAAACGTAACTCGCGTTTGGATCTGCACTTGTTTCCACTACCTGTGTGACTTTTGACTGAATACGCTAAGCTTCTGTCTTGACATGTGTTTCGTTCGGTTTCTTGGGTATCGTTCAGTAATATAAGCTTACCTCATTTTAGAGCACAGCACTTAGGCGCCCGTTTCCGGCTTGAGCGGCGTCGGTGTCGCCGACGCCGTCGGCGTAACCGCGCGGTGCATTATGGGAAATGTCCGATAATGCACCACGCGAGTTCCCCCCGGGGTCACGTGACCCCCCCCGAGGTCCCCTGCCCCCAGGTCACGTGACCCCGTCTCCAAGGTCATAGGACCCCCAAGGTCACGTGACCCCCTCCCCGAGGTCACGTGCCCCCTCCCGGAGGAGATTGAAGAATGAGGGGAGAAGGAGGAGAAGAAGGAGGAGGAGGGTATACCCTCCCTCGGTACCCTTCCATCCTCCTCCTCAAGAGCTGCGCTCTAATTCGGCGTTACAAGGAATTGTAAACGGCTTTCACTTTTTAAATATATTTTTGTTCGATGATTGTGTGACTAACAAAGAAATATGTTCATTTTCATCGTTGGGTTGATTTCCATTATTTTGTTACATCAAAAGAAATAAGGTACATTCGATACTCGAGCTTCATTTAACTATACTCGTCACTGTTGTTACACCCAAATCATGCTGCCGTGTCGTACACACAGCCCACACGTTTCGGTAAAGAAGTTAGATCAAGTACCTTAACTTCAGAAACTCAAGCAAAGCATAGATTTTTCTGCGAAGTACATATTTTTATTACTAATAGTTTCTTCTCATACTTTTTACCTAGTACGGCAAGCACGACGCTTGAGTCATCTCCTGGATACACGGGCAAAAACATGTTGAGTCTTACTCCTACAGGTGGTAAGTATGACTGAAATGTCCCCTCCCGAATTTCTTCAAATGATTTTAAATATGTTTTTTTACCTAATTGAGCCAATGTAAAGGTAGGTAAGTTTGTTTACTTAACTTAACACTGCGAGGAAAACAAAAAATACTTTTTACATAGGCGCTTGAACTTTCCGAAATATCCAATCTATGAAGTCATAAAACACCAGTATTTTTATAAAACTGAATACGCTATTTATCTTCGACATTTTCGGGTGTCACGTTTTTGCAATTATTTATTGATATAATACAGGAAGATGCCAGATAGCTCCCACTCAACTGACGCAATGTTTGCTTATATATTTGCAGGAAGTACATCGGTGGAGGTATACGCCGCATATGCGGAGTGCGAGCAGTGCCTCGTTCTTAGGAACACCTACATCAGCAGTAAGCATTCTTTCATATCGAAGAGTGTAACTTGGGTGTTTTAAGTTCCCACAGTCAATATATGCAAACAACAGAAAACTCTCAGCTGTTGCAGTTTTTTTTTTTCAAATTTGTGACTTTGTGTTAGCTTTTATGTTTGCTTCTCCGAGGTTTCGCCCAACGTTCTTTCGCTCTTAAAGGTAGTTTTTAAAAAAAATTATGTAATCCCTATACACAGCCTCCACTAAGAAGTAAGGAACACTGTCCTAAAACAAGTGAAAGCTTTAAAGGCTAAATTTATATTTTCTGCGCTATTTTCAACTCTCAATTTTGCAAAGAGTGATATCGGGTTTCGAGTTTTACAGATGTTGGCTTGAACCTCTTCATTTTTCAATTTTTTCTTCTATAAACTTGTGATTACCTCACCTTTTCGAGTCAAAATTATGGGCCGAAAAACCATTTTTTATTGTTTTTGTTTCTGTCATGTCGTAAATAAGGCCCGGGACACATGTCTGGCAGACTACTTACTTTCTGGACGCGCTAGGCTGGTATCCTATATCCAATAACAGCCCAATACACAGCAGTGAGAAAATTATAGGCAGCCCACTGACGTCAGTCACAAATGCAGACAGCATTGATAAATAAGGAAGACATGAGATACACCCCTCACATACACGATGCCGATATAAAGCCTTCCTTCCACTAGGAATCGATGCCGCCGGTGAAAAGAACCAGGGGAAGGTTGTTGAGTTATGTAGAATTTAGGTTGTACGTCAGCCTTTAAAACGCATAAATCATATAAACTGTGCAACCCAATCCCAAATTGTAATCAAAGTCAGAGGCAAAAAACAAAACATTTGTAGCCTTTTTTACTAGTTGAATGTATTGATGGCCGCCAACTATCTAAGCGCTTAATCTTGCAGATACAGCGTGTGCTCTACTTGTGCCTGAGTCTGAGTTGAACAAGAACACCACCTGCTGTGATTTTATTTTTGACCTTCTGTGGCACAACGCAGAAGTACTACATCTATGATGCGAGTTGCTAGTTTTGCAAACTATGCAGGCTACTCTCTCCTGACGAGAATGTAGTGAAAACCGTTACTGGGAAATAAAGAACTCGCGGTGGTAGTGCGGGATTAAAATCTTTGTTTCATTTCAGTATATGACTTTATAACGCTAGTGTTATATTTTATCCGCAGTAACATTGTCATGGAAAAATTGTATACCTGATTGATTGACGGATGTGGAAATGTGAATAATATGAATTGTGGCAAAACAACAAGTGCGCCTTCATCTAGATCTTAAGATATTAAGACAGGTCTTAATTGGTTTGTTATATCAATTGAAGACTAAAAACTTTGAAAACATAGCTACAAAAAGCTATCGTGCTAACAACCAAACCACATAAATAACATTTGGGCGACTCTAAAGTCACAGGATCCTGGGAAAATAACTCCAAGCTTTTCGTATGGTCGCCATATTATTCCGTAGAACGAAGAGTTTCTCCTTGGACTTCTTTATTCTTGGTGAACGTGCCTCAAATTCGCCAGTGGCGGGACACTTTCAAAAACATGTTTTTATATGCCGAGATTTTTATATCCACACGTTGGTGCTTTGGAAGCATAGAAAAACGATTTTCCAGTATATTGAAGTACGCAACACTACCATTGTAAGATATCCGTGGAGATAAGCACGATTTGCAAGTTTATTGCATGCGCATTACCAAAACACTCTCTAATATTTACGATGAACGCTTTCAATATAATGATGCTCCATAGCGATTTTGGAGCGACTGTTCGGAATGACCTTTTGGAAAATACGGAGATTTCAATGAACCGGAATGGCTGTTGGCATGGCAACTAAAACCGATTAGCCTAACATATTGCTAGGTTTCGTCGTTTCAATGTTAGTATCTGTGTCCTATTAGTTGGCAGGGAAGCATGGCCGTACTTTGCCATTATCCAGTGACTGTAGGCAAACGGGAAGAAACTAGCAGTGCGTAAATTTGAATGTTTATGATAATATAAGTCGCCTTATGAAGCTTATATTTAGGACAAGGTATTACTGTGTCACACAATCAGGATGTAAATAAACCGTCTTCACGTTGGTGTGTAGTGTTCATTTTAAGCTCGCCGGTTTTATGCCTTGCATTCACTTATTTCTATTTTGTTTGCGGATCTTTTCCGAGTAGGGGGCAGCGATAAAGGCATGGCGCCTGACGGAGCCACTGCCCCCCGGTGCGTCACTGCAAAACTGGGGTAAAGCTTCCCACTCCTTTCTTATTCCCCAGAGGTTTCTTCCGAGAACATAACCAAACTATTAATAGCCATTCCAATTTATTGTACCTCTGCGTTTTTTTGTTTACACACATTTAATGTCGTATGGAATCCAGACGTGACGGTGGCCTTCCGAAACTATATTGTTAGGAGAGAAATGATTTTGTGAAAGCTGTTTGGCTTATATATGCATGGACGTCTGATTGGAAGCACGCAAATGATAGACGAAGCTAAATGAGATGCGACGTAAGTACTTTCGTTGTTCACAATTTCACGTACATGTACACGAGGTTCGAAATAAAGTTTTACATATTAAAAAAGAAACTATGATATGTAATCGAAATTTGTTTTTACACTTAATTTATGATTAAATTCTGGCACTAAGCCGCAAGCATAATCGCAGTCGTCCATGAGTTAATTAACTTAAACTCACCAAGAAATATCAAATTACTGTACTTAGGGTGCGTGCTAGCGTTATCGAAACATTATAGCCCCACATTTGTGTATATCTCACTAAAATATTGTTATGTAATATAAAAATGCAGAGGAACCAAAATCTATTTATATACTTTATACTTGTGCAATGGTATTGTAACCACCTAAAGGTGAGTGCTGTATTAATGTGCACGACAATCGTCACAAACAATGAGTAGTTAAAAACGTTCAGTTACAATAAAAGCGCCGTGAAGACTTCACAAGCATTTCACTGCTCTATGAGAAATTTGTAAATTCAATATGAGCATGGTTGGAACCTTGCTTTAGGGACCATGGTTTTCGGCAGTGTTCTTTCTTTTTAACTCAGCACAAATTTGTTGACTTCCTTTCTGTGGAAGTCCAATCTTTAGAATTTGTGACAAATTTATATTGTAGCCTTGACTCTATAGCGGAAACCCGTGCAATTGTTTTAGCCTTTCCAAAGACATTTGATAAAGAGCCGCATCACACACTCATTAAATTACGCACTCTCTGAACATAACGTTTCGCTCTAAAATTGACTTGAAATCTTCTCTATTAACCGCACATAACATATTTCCATTGATCAAGAATGCTCATCTCTACGACAACGTGAAGTTAGTGGTACCGCAAGGCCGGTGCTGGCCTCTTTACTTTTCTTTTATACGTTGACGACTTGCCGACAAGTTTCCAGGCAACAGTTAATTTCTATGCTGATTGTGTAGTAAGTAAACATATTCAGTATTTATTAATGCACTGAACTTTAAAATGACTTGGCTGGTATATAAAATTGGTGTAAAAATGGCAGACACAGATAAATATTACCCGAGATATTTACGTGTACACACATAAAAATATTTTGTGGTTTATTTCAGTTCAAACATATCTTGGGAAGCACCTACCAATCACATGACCGTAAAGCGCAAGCCAAGGTTCATTGTTGTTTATAAGAACACTGCACATGATTGATTGGGAAACAAAACTATTAACCCGCACCGCCCTTGTTTACCGTCAGCTAGAATAGGAATATGCAATATAGAACCCTGATCTGACTCGACAACTTAAAAAAATAAAATTAGTCCAAAACAATGACACAATTCTCATTCTGAAATATTACTCATGCACAAACATTCCACTACTAAAGAACCATCTCGATAACGATTTTCTCGCAGAGAGAAGGGACAAATACAAACTGAACTAACTACGCACCTTGTATTACCATTGCCCATCAAAGAGAGGTTTATATTATCCGATTGCATACCATATATTCCACGCACTGCCAATTCTTGCAAACTTTAATTGTTCACTCCAAAACAAACCTCTACAAACTTTCACCTCTTCAATTATTCATTTCTGGATGGAACCCTTACCTGACAACATATTTTAATTACTCAGTACTCATGTATCTTGAGAGCTGGACTTGCAAGTTTATTAGGCACGTAGCAGGAAGGTTAGTGTGATTTCTCTTATCTCATTTTGTTTACGGTTTTGAATTTTTATATAAAGTTCGCCACCTCTCATGTAAATCCAAATAAGCGCTTTAATGGAAAACCTATAAAAAAGGCCGCAGAAAGGAAAGGAACGGATCTGCATGATCTGCAGCGGTTTGGGCGTCCTGCCACCACCAAAGAATTATAAAGTTGCTGCCCGCCGATGACATTATTCGCGCGTATCATCACAACTCGATAAATTGCCCTACAGCTTTCAGTGAGGAGGTGCTATTACAATTATCGACACTACCGGCGTGTGCGGCCAAACAAATATTGAAGAGACAATGCCCGCCCTCACATAAATGATCAAAACCCAGGAGGTTTTTTAGGACTGTACGGCCAGATCTCCCCTACAGTCATGATCTGGCAGCGAGACCTATTCGATTGTTTCGGTCCAATAAAGAAACGGTTTGATAACCGATTTTGTTTGAAGTTGAGACAAAACATGATGATGAAGGATGAGTGTCTCTCAATATATTCAAGATCGTAGTTTGCATAATTTGTTGTCTAAATGTGAGAGAAGCACGCGCAAACAATAAAAAACAGCAGCAGATATTGTCACGAACGGAGGTGACACGAAGACGAGCAGTGAACTGAAAATTAAAGGTTTAATAGGCGAACTTGTGCCAACCAAAAATAAGTAAAGAACGAAAGAGCGTCGAGGTAGCAGAAAAGCAGGCGGCGATTCGGCGGCGACAACAGAGAGCACGAGCGGGACTCCTCGACAAGGTCAGGGCAGCTGCTTATCTAGGGTGCGTCGGTTGTCTGGAAATTTCGGCAAGAAAGTTCGAGCGTCGCGCGCTCGGGGTGAGGATGAACTGGCACTTTTGAGAACAACAAAGCAAAGGGAAAGTTACAATTAGTGCGAGAATAAATGAGAATCTTCTAGAAGACCGTGACCGAGCGTTGCTTTCTCGGCTCTGCGGCGGCAGTATTATAATTTCCTTTTAAAAGTGCATCGTCCCGGTGCAACATGAAAGGAAAACGGAAATGGCAAAAAAATTACGGTAAAACGAAATAAACATGCAGTATCGCAATCCTATCGTGCGTAGAACGGCTTGACTCGAACGACGTGACTTCGGGTCGTGGCTGGCGGCGTCCTGATGGTCGGGTTCCGTCGGGGAGCACCTCGTAGTTCAAGTCCTTAAGGCGGCGGATAACCTTGTAGGGTCCGAAGTGGTGCTCTAACAGTTTTTCGCTGAGTACGCGGCGGCGAATAGGCGTCCACACCCACACCCAGTCTCCGGGCTGGAACTCCACGTCGCGGCGACAAAGGTTGTACCGGCCAGCGTCCACACGTTGCTGGTCCTTTATTCGGAGACGGGCTAGCTGGCGTACTTCTTCTGCCTGTTGGGTGACCAGCTGGGCGTCATCGGTGCTGTCGTCCGTCGGGGTCGTGGGGCAGCATGGCGTCGAGCATCGTCGTCACCTTTCTGCCGCGCACCAGCTGAAACGCTGCGTGATGCCGGCAGTATCTTTGAACTGCCGTATTGTACGCGAACGTGACGCAGGGCAACACTTCATCCCACGTCTTGTGTCTCCACGCCCACGTACATCGAAATCAGGCCGGCGATGGTCTTGCTTAGTCGCTCCGTCAGCCCGTTGGTCTGCGGGTGGTATGCCGTGGTCCGGCGGTGTAGTCGGTGTGGCTCAGGCGGAGTATCTCTTGTGTCAGTTGCGCCATGAACGAGGATCCTCGGTCCGCAATCAGGACTTGGGAGCGCCGTGCTCGAGGACGATAGGCTCCACGAAGCAACTTGGCTGTCTCTCCACATGTGCAGTCCCCGACGGGAGAGCTTTTGTCTTCGGCGAACTTCGGTCAGATTAATGCCGTTGCCACGATTATCCAACGGTTTCCCTGCGTCGACGGTGGGAAAGGTCCGAGAAGATCCACTCCAGTCTGCTGGAATGGCGCAGTCGCGGGCGCGATCGGCTGCAGGAGACCTGCCGGCTTCGTCGGCGGTTTCTTGCGTCGCTGGCATCTCGTGGCACGAACGGACGTAGAGGTGGACAGTCTTCGGGAGCTTGGGCCAGTAGTATTTCCTCGGATCCGTGCAAGAGTCCTACTGTAGCCGAGGTGACCAGGATGTTGGGTCGTCGTGGCAGGCTTCGAAGACCTTTCCTCGAAGACTCAGCAGGAACCACCAGGAGCCACGTCGAGTTGCTGTCCCCTGAAGTTTTCTTTGTAGAGGATACCTCTCCGGACAGCGAATCTTGGCAGGTCATGCAGGAGAAGACTCGGGAATCGTACCCCCTCGTCCCTCCAAATGGTCGATCAGTGCGCGCGGTTCAGGATCGTCCAGCTAGGAGCGCTGCCATGACCGTGAACGCTCACTGCCCCAAGAAACCGATCGCCGTCTGACGTCGTCTTAGGCGCAGCCGGTAGCCGACTCGGCGGAGGCTCTGGACAGGCAGTTCGGCGTCGCTGTGTAAGCTGGCTCCGACCTGTAGACCACGGTCACGTCGTACTCTTGCAGTCGTAGGCTCCACCGAGCGAGGCGTCCCGACGGGTCCTTCAGGCCCGCTAACCAACACAGCGAGTGGTGGCCGGTGACCACCTCGAAAAGACTCCCATACAAGTACGGGCGGAATTTCGTGACGACCCAACATCTGGTCACCTCGCATACAGTAGGGACTCTTGCACGGATCCGAGAAAATACTACTGGATCCAGTACTCGACGTCCGCGTGGTTCTCCGTGGAAAGCTCGGAGTCCGAAGGGCGACGGGCAGGTAAACGACGGGTGGAGCGGTCATCGCCGTGGCCTCTTCTCTACCCCGCACCTCCACCAGAAATGTCACGAACGGAGGTGACACGAAGACAAGCAGTGAACTGAAAATAAAGGTTTAAGTAGGCGAACTTGTGCCAACCAAAATAAGTAAAGAACGAAAGAGCGTCGAGGTAGCAGAAAAGCAGGCGGCGATTCGGCGGTGACAACGAGAGCACGAGCGACTGCCTCGACAAGGTCACGGGCAAGCTGCTTATCTAGGGTACGTCATTATCTCGAAAGTTCGAGCAAAGAAAGTTCAAGCGTCGCGCACTCGGGTGAGGATGAACTGGCACTTTCGAGAACAACAAAGCAAAGGAAACGTTACAACTAGTGCGAGAATGAATGAGAATCTTCTAAGGAAGACCGTGACCGAGCGCTGCTTTCTCGGCTCTGCGGGCGGCAATATATATTTCAAGATAATTACAACGGAACCCTTCACTTAAAGGCGTTGAAAACTATAAAGCACCTCAGTCTCCTCCATTGTATTAATCTCTTTAGATGCTTAATTTCCCAATAAAAACAACATTACAATAATTTCACAAGAACTGGGGATTTTCAGAATTCAATTAAAAATGAAACAACTTAGCATTATAATAACCAGCTACAATATGTTACCTACCATAAGCAGCCATAAGTAATATAAGCATAAACATACCATTTAAATATCAACACTAAATTTTCTCTCTGATGTTGCAATGACACATGTTGCTTCCGAAAACTGTTGATATTTTGTGATAAACAATTTGAAATTTCAAAAATCGTTTTGACTGTAGAAACCATTCTGCTCCTCATGCAGTGTCGCACCTTGGGAACACGTTTAGGCAGGAAAAGAATATTGAAAGAAATTTTTTCGACTGCATCATCTACGATTCTAATCCATGCAGACAGCACAGTCATGTGTCCACTTTTGAGCACAGGTATCTATCATCTCGTGCGACACTGAAGGCAAGTGTGTGAATTCAAATTCAACGGAATCTACAGACTAAAATCCACACGTCATGATATGTTTTGCTTTGTTAAAAAAAGTTGTTGATATTGAAAAAAATATACAGAGTAGGAACTTAGACACATACATTTCTTTTTTATCTTAAACGTTAAATATAATTTGCAATTTTATACATCTGATTATATATGTTCATCGCCTAAATTTAAGTCATGAATATCTACTCTAGCAAGGTCCTACTCAGTTTTCCCAATCATAAATTGCTTTAAAGCACTGTGTGGTTACTTCATTTTTTAAATGGCTGCAGGGATCTTTGTTATTATAATTAGGGTGTACTAGTTGGTTCTGTTGCTGGTGGACCGCTGACACATAGGATCGACTGAACAATATAAAGTAAAACTTAAGTGAAAAATGTTCGTTTCTCTGTTGAAGCGTTTTGGTTTAAAGTTTATATAAAGCTTCGTGTTCAATCCCTAGCGAAATCCGTGGCGCACCCAATGTTTGTAACATGGGAGACACATTTTAAATATATTTTATTAAATTATTGTCGCTCCTCGTGCGTCGTGATTTTTACTATTTAATGTGAGAATAATAGACGTCTGACATTTTTATAACAATTATCACTACACTCTAGTACCATCTTTTAGTCATAATGACATTTTGTGCATTTTCTTTTACAAAATAAGCGTATCTAAACCCTATGTGCAGACAGTAATCGGTTTTTGTTCTTTTATTCCTTTGTTTTCCATAATGTTACCACTTGCAGAAATATAAATCTCACCTCGGGGTTTTATTTGGAGGGCAATAAATAAGACAGAAAAAAATAGGGGAGGTCTATACAACGTTTTTTCTTGAACAAAAGTTATGTACACATATGCGTACGCCAGGAATACCAGGTCACTCCTTGTGAAATTGTTCAGAAATGTTAGATGGTCCATCCTCTTCAACGCACAGGTATGCTCTTCACATCCTTTATTGCATCCTGCTACGGCTGTTGCATGTTAACAGCTTGCATCGCGGCGACCTCTTTTGCGGGACCTTGATCGGGACAGGGTTGACACCTTCGTATCTCACCGAATCTAGAATGTGCGAGGCTCGGTTCGACAATGTGTTGACCCGACTGTGTTCGAGGTCTGCTTCAGTAGCATCTTCTGCCTTCATCAAGCCGATTGCCACTTGTCGCCTAAACTCTACAAGCTGCAGCTGGGAGCCCTTTACGGCACGGTAGAGGAGCCAGCTGTTTATAACTGCAAGATCAAGAAGGTAAAAAATTATTCTCTTGTACCATCTCTGACTCTTAGACTCGCTTCGGAAGAATACAAGGAGGTGATCCGCTCTTTCTACCCCACCCATACTCTGGTTGTAGACTTTGAAAAAGCTCGGTTTAGGTACTTCTATGAACGTCTTGGTTTTCCCCTCATAATGTTTGCATCATCCCACGGGGTTCACACTGCGTGTTGGATCCCATGATGACGCCTCTGTTGTCATACCATTGCCAGATTACAACACCACAGTCCTTCTCTGAGCGGAAGTTAAATTTACCTTGACCTTCGGACTTCAATCACTTTCCGTTCTTCAGTGGGCAACGCTGCATCCTACCATCCCTCAGAGTGACAGTGCCTCCCAGTCCGCGGGGCTTCATTTCAGTTAGAAGTTCAACTGAGGCAAAGAAGTTGTAACAGAAGGCTTCTTTTCCTCACAAACACCAGTAAGTCGCACTGCGATTTTTCTCACTTTTACCAATGTCGTTTTCAGTGCCTTCTGGATCAACGGCAAGGTTGTCACCGTAAAGCTATATTTTATAGACATAGCCTGACCTTCCAGCAAGAGTCCGAATTTTATAACCCCACTCTCGGCTTTTTCATCATATAAACCTTCAGGCCGTGTCTACCCTTGAAAGGTATCATCATCTTGTTCACTGCAAGAGAGGGCTCCATTTCTGAAGCTTGCTGAAACTTCTCATTGAGTGTTTCAAGGATGTGACATAACTTGTAGAGGCTCTCATAGCCGTCCTTTCTTTTCGTCATTATTGTTGCTGGCGGGGAACAAGGAAATCACTTTATCGAAGGAATCACGGGGCATGCACTCGGCAAGCTTAGACTGGCGCAACAACCGAGACCAATAGATGCGCCTGGAGGGCAAGGACACTACGGACATGTAGAGAATCATCCCATAAACTCTCTGAGTTCTTCGCTTCTGCTGTGATTCACCTTTGTTTTGTTCTTCTGAATTCTGTAGCGATTTGTTTCAAAAGATAGATGTTCTATTAACTTCTCATCAACGAGCTTAGTGAACATACTCAGTGGTGTTTTCGCTTCTGCTGCCGTCACTCGTGGAATTATTTTACTTTTTTGAAAGCCATCATTGAGTTGCAAATCTTTTTTACCGAGTGCCATCTCTTTTTACTTTGTCCTTTACAGTTGTTGATTCCTACGCTTGTGATTCATCTGTGTCGGATGAGTCCGACGAATACTCATCGGAGGAAAATTTACTGACTGTGGCTTCCACATATTCATCATCCGAGTTGCCCAACTGGGAACATTCGCTACCACTTGGGCAGTCAAAAAGAATGGCATGAATACCTTCTTCAGTCAGATGACGCCTGTCGCAGAAAAAAAATGCTTGTGAGAACACTGGTAATCTGTGCATAGGCAGGCAGACTGGTTTTATAACGTATATATCTCAGGAGACGCCTGCACGCAACCGTGAATGCGGCGAACGAAAATATAAAATAAAAATTTTTCAGACGGCAACGCATGTGGATGCTGTCAAAACAATAGACGCTGTGCAAATTCTACAGCACATTTACCCTTCAAAGACATGCAGAATGAACCGTCAGGGATTCCTATCTATGCGAAACAAGTAAGTTATACAAAAATTAAAGGGCTTATTACAAAAAAAAAAAGTATTTAAAAACAAAGAGAACATACCGTAAACCGCACCTCATGGAGGAAGCCATAGTTGGGAATGGCACGTATGTAGCCTTTAGGATTTCAAAGTGGTGCCTTTTACACATAACCTGTAATAAATCAATTCCTTTTGGCAACATTTGTTATTATTGGTTAATAAAGAAATATATATACGTATTCCATTTTTCACAGTGTTCAGCCACATTTGCAGCATAACTTTTAACATGACACAGTGTTAGGATGACATGAGGTCTTTACCTTTCTCGTTTCTTGAATGCACACGAAAAGTGAGAAATGAATTCGAAATAGTTGTTCTGTACATTTTGCGAACTTTTTGGCAATTATTTAGCTTGTCTTCTGGTAAAATATGGCAAGAAATAATTTGTTCTAAAAGAGCTACAGGAATGACGGGATCAATTCCATTTTTGTGATTTATTCACTTGACCATTTATAGCTGTCATGCTATATACGCCAAGGGCTCCAAACATAATGTACAAGGTTCCATGTATTTCTTTTACATTTTAAGTAACTGGGCAGCTTTTATAAATATTACCATTTCGCTTGACTGCTGTTAATTCAATTTATTGTGTCGTCCTACACCGGGAGAAATGTACGCACATAGGGTGGCCGAAATTTCTAAGTTGGCGCTAAAATTGGCAGGCAAATTATTACCAGGTCGTAACGATATCTAAGTTTCAATAAACAGGCATTTTGGTTCTGCATTTTACCTTATACATTTTCATAGCGTAGCTCCCTCCCTGTAAAAATTCAGACTAATTAACTTGTCAGGAACAGTGGCACGCGAATTCGCAGATGAGCCAGTTAGCAATTATCGAAAGGTGTGGCGCCATCTCCCGCTAAATGCTGCGACCAGAAAAGCACTCTGTCGCCTGCTTGCTGTGCCTATCGGAAGGTGGCATCACAAGTTACGACCATCGCTAACTCGATCGTCTGCGAGTACGTTCGCTGTTGACCCTGGAAGATGTTTTGCGTAGTTTTTTTCAGGAAGAATGCTTCAAAATTCAAAATGTCATATGCCCCACTAAATTGCACCTGTGTTAAATATTTCTTAACGGTACATGCGGGGGCCGGTTTTACCAGGTGATTTTAGAGCCAGCATTGGGCTTTTTTACAATATACTGGGTGATTCAAGGAGAGGCCAGGCTCTTTAAATCGACCGCAAAATTCGGTTTCTTAACCTATCGCGCTACGACTTTGTGCAGTGTTGCCCACAGATGGTGCATTTTTTTTTGTAAAATGTTCAAAGAGCGAACTTACCTGAGAAAAACGTAAAGACAGAAAAAGGCTTAGCTCCTATGGAAACGCAGCGACGCCACCGGTCTTCAAACAACACGACGCCGTTTTGCACGGGAGACAAAAAAGATGTCGCAACGAACGCCGCCAACGAACGAGCATACGGCGCCGAGAGCCGGCGTCTTTAGCAGACGAAATTTTCGACTTAAAAGCGGAGCGCGTTCCGCAGACGGCAACAATCGCAGAAACAAAAACAGGCGCGGTAACAACAAGGAACTGCAAAGCAGACGGCATCGGTACCCCGAAAAAAACAGTCAAAATATCCCGACAAACCATTTTTCTAATCGATTAGGTATCCATTCAATATATTTTCTCAGTAAGGATGATACAAAATTTATTGGCAACTGATATCAAAAAAGCTCGCGCCGCTTTTGAGTCGAAAAGATCGTCTGCTAAAGACGCCGGCTCTCAGCGACGTATGCTCGTTCGTTGGCGGCAGTTGGCGTCGCTAGCGCTTGCGCCATCTCTTGTCTCCCGTGCGAAACGGCGCCGTGTTGTTTGAAGACCGGTGGCGCCGCTCCGTTTCCATAGGACCTAAGCCTTTTTCTTTCTTTACTTTTTCCTGAGGCAAGTTCGCTCTTTGCAAGTTTTACAAAACAAACTGCACCATCTGTGGGTAACGCTGCACAAAATCGTAACACGATAGGTTAAGAAACCGAATTTTACGGTCGATTTAAAGAGCCTGGCCGCTCCTTAAATCACCCTGCATATCTTACACGGTAGATGTACTAAACTTTATATTTGTTTAGCTTTTCTGAGTTTCTTATTCTGCTTTGAGATATACAAACAAAAACGAAAACGGCTTGACATAATAAGAATAACAATTTAATTAACATTCCCATCTATTTAATCCCTTAGTAATAAGGAACTTAGCTATGTGTAGGAGTCTCTGTATAAACGTGGTCACCCGACCGTTCTAGCAAAGGCGCTAAAAAACAAATGTTTCGTCAACGCGTGAATCGAGTTGAACGAACACGTGACGTGGTAAGCATCCCGTATGGCAAATGAGCTGCGGAGGCGTTGGGACGCGGGCTAAGGCTGTTAGGTGTACGAACTGTGTACCGACCTTACAGGACACCAACGTCGGAGAGACAGGGCGAAAAAGAAACATACAGGACTAAAAGAACACGCATGGGATGTCGCCAAGGCCACGATTATGGTAATTTTGTCCCTGTGTAAGACTGTACTCCTCGACCACGCATAGACCACAGGCCACACCTTCTACTTTGACATTACGTCGACCCAGGCGAAGAAGGCAAGGTGGGACTGAAAAACTACAAGAGTCCTGGTGCACCAGGACTGAATTGCGCTTTTGCATTGCGCAATTCAAAGCGTCATGCTTGCATTGCGTAATGCCGTAAAGCAGACTTTAATTTTGAGGTCTAAACAGATGCTCCGCCTCATCATTCGCTGAGCTGATTTCGTAGATCGCAGGGATTGGCTCTTCACGTGTTTTGCTGGCAAATTGATGCGAAGGCAGGTTTTAGAGTTTACATAGTGGCGGACAGCTTAAGAAATGCTGGTGTAGTGAACTCCGGCCTCTTATTATCGTGCTATAGTCAATGATTCAGCAGCATTAACTAAAACGAACGGTTAAGAACGAACCGTGAAGAAACAAATGGGAACTAAACACCAGTTTCAACAACAAGAAACTACATTCATTGGGACAAGGGCAAGACGATTAGCATTTTTCCTAGCGGCGCCTGAGTCCAAGCAGCGACTCCCTGTGCGTCGCCTCTGATCCGCCTTATCAAGGCGGCGCACGCGATCTGCTCGTGGCCGGCTTGATTCCGCCGAGGGATTTCGCCAGACCCCCCTAGGGGTGTACACCCCTAGTTTTCCTGGACACCCCCCTTGAATCTAAAGAAAAAAATTCTTTTTTTTTCAGATTAAGTAGAAAACACCACCTCTCAGGTGTATATATAGAGAAAGGAAACATACATTACGGGTATGAGCATTTGGTTAATAGACGTCTGTAATTTAGCTAGTGGACTAAAAAAGAAACAGTTTTATATTTTATCTAGCCTCGCCTCGCATTGCCCCCCCCCCCCCCTCCCCGAGCCATTGGGACACCCCCGCTTGATTAGAATCCTGGGGAAACCCCTGATTCCGCCGCCACGCGGGAAAGTTCGCGACCTGTGCACGCAGTCGGGCAACTGGGCGGGGGAGCCGCGAGGGTGCCCACACTTCGCCCCCACCCTCAAACTTCTTCCGGCATGTCGATGACGAAGATGTGTTTGTGGACGTCAGGGGGTGGATGGCACTACAGGACGGACCGATGTTGCAAGTCCGGTCGGCGCCGCTGGACAAGCGCGATGGCCCGTTGGAGGTCGCGCTCGCCGAGTTGATTGACGCGCGCGATGCGTTCGGCCTCCACTTTGCTTGCGACCGACTGTTGTGGGGAGGGCTTGTTTTGTTGCGGCGGGGGTCAATGCTACATGGTTGTGGGATTGCGACCGCACCATGCCAGTTTTCACCAGCACTCGCAGTAGAAGACTGATGAAAATGCTTCGCTTGGGTGGTGATCTTCGTTGGGCCCCAGCTTACGATAGGACACGGCCAACGACCTCCCACCTGTAGTGGCGATTCCCGCCCGAGACCCTCACGGGCCCCGGTGTGACCTCTGGGGACTTCTGAAAGAGTGTTAGGCGAACATCCACTTATCCCGCACGGGAGAAGGCCATGCATGCCACGCCAACCCTTCTGGTTGACGTGGTCGGGAAAAGAGGTCTCGTTCGAACAGTCCACTTGCGTGGAGGCCTCGGGGCCTCGCCATGCGCATACCGGTTCGAGTGAGTACTTGGCTGGTGGCGGCGGCACGTAGTTCCGCTCGGCATGAAGATCTTCCTCGACGAGGCGGGCGCCCCGGGCTAGCTCTTCAAGGGTATCAAAGGTGCGGTTGATTATGTAGACGCGGTACCTTGGGTGGCACTGTCTTCTGACCCTACCTACTCTGTCCGACGCCGGTGACTTCTGGCCCATCCTCTTGAATAGCTCTTGCATGACCGGAACGTACCGGACCAGACCTTCGTCCGGGTGCTGCGTCCTTGCCTCGAGCTCTCGGAGAATTTGCGTTGCGTACTCTGGAGGCAGGAACTCTTCTCGAAGCCTTGTCTGGAAGTCCGCCAGGCTGGTGACGGGGTCCTGCAACTTCAACTAGCACCTGGCGCTGGATTGCAATGCCAGCGGAACAATCCGGTTCACGATGAAGGCTTCCAAGGTACCGGAGGCAAGGTGGTCCGTCTGCAGCTCGCACAGGAAGTGTGCCACGGACTTGACGTCGTCGTGCCCCTGTGGACTGGAACAGTCAAGTGTGGTCGGGGCTCTCGCGGTGGGGCCTCCTGCTGGCCAGGCGTGTGGGATAAGCGCTGCATCACAGAGTCGCACATTTCCGTGACCTTCCCGAGCGGGTTCATTTGTGCCACTGCGGCCATCGCGGCTTCCTGTGAGCGAGCCTGCACGCACAAAAAAACCGCCACCAAAAACCCAGCCAAAGCGCGTAAAGCGATTGCCGTGGTCACAAAAACACAGTCAGAAACCCGCCAATACAACAAACGCGGATGTGACGGAAGCCCGGAACGACGGTAGGAAACACAGGGAGTGGGAAAAAGGCTTATTGAAAGAAGAAACCAAGCCCCGTGAAATTCCTGCGAGTTGGTTGCATATCATTTGGGCGCCATTGTGGTTGGTTTGCCTTGCTGCATACCCGACCCGGAGGAATCACGCGGAGCTAGCGGTTTCAACAACAAGAAAGTACATTTAATTGGACATGGACGAGACGATGAAGAACAATAACAAAAAACCAGGGAGCACTGGCGGCGCTTGAGTCCAGCCAGCGACTGCGTGTGCGCCGCCTCTGATCCGCCTTATCAAGGCTGAGCAAGCGATGTGCGCGTGGCTGACTTCATTCCGCCGCCACGCGGGCAAGTTCGCCACCTCTGCGCCGTAGTCGGGAAACTGTTAAAAGGTTAAAAGGCGCGAACAAAGCAGGATGAAAAAAGACACACATACGACACGGACAGGCGCCAACTTCCAACTGATTTAACGAAACACGAATCATCATCAAACTGTCGATCCCAATCGACTAAACACGTGCAACTGATTAGAGTTTCTGTCGCTCAGTACACACAGCCCTTAAGAAACACAATTTCTTTGTTCCAGTAGATAAAGAGATGGCGTGCTCACGCATCTGTCAGCTGCTTTGTGTATACAGAAAGCTTCGATTAATTCTCTTTTCATCTTCTCATTATCTTTCTTGATAAACCTTGTGCGCTATAACAAAGGTTCGCACCCAGATCGTTAGCAGTGCTCCGCAAGATGACACCCAAATTATTGCGCACGGCAAGCTTATGTTCGCGTGCTCTATCATTCAAGCATCGGCCGGTCTGACCGACGTTAACTTAGTTGCAACTAAAGGGAATCTCACAAACCACCTTAGTCAATTGGGCAAAAATTTGCCTTTTAACCTCTTAATCGATATAAACCAACTATCCCCGACCAATGTTTTATGGGGCAAATTAGCTGGAGAGCCGCCAGGTTGCGGCACCTTCTGAATATCATTCACCTTCATTCTTTATTTATGGTGCTCTTGCTGCGCCATCAGGCATTATCGCAGTAGGCAAATAAGCACGAAAAAATCCGTTCAGCATTCACGGCACAAACAATTTCACAAGGAAAGGTATTCCTGTCCTTAGTGGAATTTTTCTAAAAACGAATTTTCGCCTAATTTTGTCCTGGAATGAAGTTACCGCATTTTATGTATGGAGTCATTCATTGTGGATATGTAATTTGCAGGTAATAAATAGAGTGCGCTATTAATGGCTGCTGTAATATAATATATACTATATAAAAACTTCCGGCGCAAAATTTTTTGTCGTTGTATCAATGGATACCATTCTAACTCTTTAATCATCTTGGTGACACTATCAAAACGGTCATATCGCGTCAGGACGAATCAAGCTGCACGATTCTGAATTCGCTCTAGTGCAACAACATGGGTTTGCTGCGAAGGGTCCGAGACGGTACAGGCCTACTCCGAAACTTGTCATACATAGTTAAGGTGGGCAGGCTCCTTAATAGTTTCAGTGGACTTTTTCAAATTTCTGTTCAAGACTCCAAGTGTTCGGCCGGCCCTCATTACAACATCGTCCATGTGAGCTTTCCAAGTTTAGTCAGCTGATAGTGCAACACCTAGATATTTAACTGCTTGGTTCTAGGGTACACATTTCCCATTAAACTGATAAAAAGTTTCAATTTTCGTCTTGGTTTTGCAGAAAAAACAAACATTTACCGTTGAGCTCCATCTTCCACTTTTTGCACCATTGTTCTATTCTATTCAGGTCAGTCAGCAACGCATGGGACTCTCATTGTCTGTTAGACATGTGTAAACGACACAGTCATCTGTAAACAATCGTACTTTTGAATTCAGACCATCATTAACATCATTACCAATATAAAAAAATAACAATGATCCCAAAACAAAGAACGGCGGAACGTCAGATGTAACCTCCACAAAATTACAAGTTGTGAAGGAGCTGAGTTACCCTAAAATAACCTCGTCGAAAACAGTGTCGAATTTCTTTCGAAAAATGTTATGTTAAAAATACGTCATAATTTGACTAAATAAAAATTGTTCCAAAACCTTGCTTCACGAGCCAAGGAAAGAAACCACATCCTATCATTCGATACGCCTAATGTATTACCTGCTTTATTAATGGGGATGGTATTAGTCACTTTCCACTGCTTGGCAACGACTCCCTTCTAACGACTTGATGTAGATAACAAAAATAAATTTCAACCCCACTCTGCAAATGTTTTAAGTAATGTGTTAGAAATATTTTTGAGCCGCAAGACTTTTCCGTATCCAAGTACAGTAGCGCAGCGAAGATACCCCCTACTGATAAAGGCATGCTAGGGATATGGAGCGAGTGTAATGGAAACTTGGAAAGAGAGTTGTCGCTAACGCTGTGGCACTGTTGCGACATTGTTTGTAGATACTTTAACAATTGGGGATTTGTCTGCCGTTTTGATACCGCAATAAGGTATGTTGCTGGCAAATTGAGTTATGCTTAAATATTTATTTATTTATTTATTGAAATACCTTAAGAATCGTTCTGGGAGGACATTACATGAGGGGAAATAAGTACATCATATGTGAAATACACAAAAAATGATAAAATAAAAAAACATGCACAGCAGTGCAAACATACAAGAAATTGTGAATCAAGTAGCAAACAATAAAATCTTGCACAGTAGTGCAAACATACAAAGAATCGTAAGTCGTACAATACGTAAATGGCTGCTAATATGAGAACGAAAACTATCAGGATTAGTCTCGGTGACGAGGCGCTCTGTTAGATCACTCCACCACACAGCTGTTTTGGGAAAGAAGGAATACAAAAAAAGAAGTGCGGCAGGTGAAACGGTCAATCTTATATGAGTCGATTAAGACGAGGTGTAATGAAATGTGACTGTGTTAGGGTGCCTTGGCTTTGAAATGGTGCATAATAAGTGCAAGGAAAAGGCATAAGCAAGAAAGCTTGCGCCTTAAAGCCAGTTGTGGAAGGTCGGCTTTCTGCTTTAATAAGGTGACGCTGGAATGTCGTGAATACTCAGAAAAAATAAAGCGCGCGACACGGTTCTGAAAGGCTTCTATTTCAGTGACAAATAGGCTTGGTGAGGATCCCAGATGCTCGATGCATACTCATGTTTCGGCCGAATCAATGAAAGGTATCCAGTTTTCTTTAAGTGAGGAGGAGCACGACGAAGTGTATGATTTAGGTAGCCCAAAGAACGATTGCACGATGATAACAATGACCGAATATGTATCTTCCAGGAAAGATGCGAGTCGACGTGAACACCTAAGTATTTGTAAGAGGAAACAGACCCAACAACGTTAGAATAAGCAAAATAGTTATGAGAAAAAAAAAGGTTTCTTTCCTAACAAATCAATTGAGTTTGCATTTAGAAGAGTTAAAGAGGTAACTGCAAAGAAAAAAAAGTGTTTTTTAAACAGCCTAATTGGGACAAGCATGTCACGAAACAAATCTTCCGCGAAAAAACAAATTTTTTTTAGCAATATTTACGCCACAGGACGTAATTTAGACGGAGTCCCAACCTCTCCGCATTTGAAACTCCCGCTCTTTCGACGCCCGCGGAGTGGCTGGTATACGTCACTCCGTGACGTATAGCAGCTACTTCGTGACGTTTAATAGCAACTTTGTGGCGCGCGATTCAAAACGGGTGAAATAGTCGCAAACTAAAATCAGTCCTGCGCAATAAATATTGCTGTAAAAAATTTTGTTTTTGGCGGAAAAATTGTTTTGTTACATGCTTGTCCTAATTAGGCTGTTTAAAAATACACTTTTTTTCTTTGCAGTTACCCTTTAAGCTTCATGAGCCAAGTCGAGCAACACAACGATACGCAAGTGAGGTCATGTTGTAGTTGCATTCTATCTTTTTTGTTGGAAATTTGTCTGTACACAACGCAGTCATATGCAAAAATACGATTGCGGTAGGAAATACATGAAGGTAAGTCATTAATGTATATTAAGAAAAGCAAGGGTCCAAGGACGGAGCCTTGAAGTACACCCGAGGACACAGGATAGAAGTTGAACTATGAGTGTTCTCGACCGTGTACTGACTTTAATCAGGAAGCGAGCTTTTGATCCACAGGATGATGTTACTTTCTACTTTTAGATGGGTAAGTTTTTGCAACAGACGCTTATGTGGGACTTGGTCGAACGCTATGGCGAAATCACGAAAAATAACATCAATTTGGGGACCGAAGTCAATAGAAAGAAGGATATCATGAAAGAATCCTGCGAGTTGAGTCTCGCAGGAATGACCCTTCAGGAACCTATGCTGGGAATTAAAAGTAATTGATTTTCCTCTAAAAACCGAATGATGTTCGAATATAATATATGTTCAAATATTTTTGAGGCTATGCTTGTAATGAATATGAACCGATAGTTTAAGGGGAGGTGCGTTTACCTGATTTAAATAACGGGATAATTTTACCGAGCTTTCAGTCACTAGCAAATAAAAGATGAAGCAAAGATTGTGAAAAATTGCGGGCAATACAACACTGGATATTGTTTTTGTTTTCGAACTAATTTCGTCTTCACCACTCGAAGAAGAAACCTTCATGTTATCAATTAGTTTTACAACACCGGATGAATTAATTGTTATACTTTCCACTTGATCATGTTCAAAAAACCTATCCAAATTAGGCAGGGTCGTATTCTCACATGAAAATATTGCAGAAAAAGCAGATTTCAAAACACGAGCACTTTTGAGGTCAGATGGTGAATTTCCTGATATATCAATAAGATTTATTGCATCAGGCGATTTAGGATTTATTACTGTTCAAACTATTTTGCGGTTTGTACGCAACATATTGGGGAGAGTGATTTGTTGGTAAGAATTTCTAGTGATATCAACGTTTTTGTTTATATTCTGTTTCGCGCTCACGGTATGCGTGCCAGTAGGAGGGACTGTCATGGTGCCTGGCACGCACTATCCAAAAGGTTTTGGGAATGTTTAAAAACAAATTCATGTAACAGGGCAGAATTTTTTGAGGGAGGAAGAAAAAAAAGGGGGGGGTGCCGAAAGAAATGCAGTTGCATTTAATCAAGCTAATATCATAGTTCGTCGGACTGATTGGCGAATTCGGACAGAGATGTTCGCAACACAGACTGGCTAAGAGAACTCTGCAAAATAGGAGTATTAGAACGCGTTTGCCTCAGAGCTTTTCTTAGAACGATAGCTGGTATGAGCTCTTCTCACCACTGAAAAAGTACGTCAGTTGTTGATGTAGTTGCTATAACAGTTGTTGTCGTTGTAGTTGGCGTTGTAGGGAATCCGTCCTCGATGTTGCCAAATCTCCGAAAAGATCGCCCACCCCTTGCGGCAATCAAACCTGGGTCAGCTGCGTGCGAAGCGGAGCCGTCACCAGAGAGCTACGCTACAGTGTCAAAAACGCTCTCAATGCTTGTTTTTTTTTTAGAACCCGATGCAAACTCCACGCACTCTAGAAAAATAGAAAACATTTAGCAGTCATATGTTAATCTACAGTAGAGCCACAACGATAGCGTCGACACTTCTCGGCGAAGTCTTTGGCCATGGGTGTCACGCTCACGCAATGTGGGGTGCGTAGACAAAAAGAGTTTGAATGAAATGAACATCAGCTTTGTACCGAACGCCTTGTTTTGTTTCGTTCTGTTCCGAATGCTTTGTTTTTCTTTTTTGTTTCCCAGCACGCGAATGCGTGTATCCAGGCGCGAGCTGTCGGCATGGACGGCGCTACGACGGCATTTTGTTATATGCTACTTCTCGGACGAGCGCGTACAATGGGCATCGGGTACTACAGAAACACTAAGTAGAGAGGATTATTTACGCTGTGGAGTAGCCCAGTGGTAACGACTCCGCTCCGCAAGCAGTGGACCAAGGTTCGACGGTAACACTGCATCGCCAGCTACAACGTCAAGACAAACAATTAATATAACTTCACCGACTACCCACTACAAGTACAACATCAAGATTGGACGTCATTCCCTGTCGTTGGGAAAAGCGCAACCGTATAGCAGCCATCGCAGTAAAAATAAAATAGACATATGACCATATTTCTCCGAATGCTTCAGTTTCGTTTTTGTTCCAGGGGGCGTAAACGTGCTTTTCCCGAGACGAGGTTTTTGCATTGACAGTGCCAGAACTCATTCTGTTATCTGCGGTCTTTTTTTCTTAAATAAAGCACGTGCAGTGTATATCGGCTGCTATAGAAGCTTGCAAGCAAGGCTACTGGCCGCCCCCAATACTCTGTTCATGCGGGATAGCACCTGCGATTTCAAGCTTGCCAAAAGCTATAATCCCGCACACGCTGCAGGTGCTTGCACGTATGGGGCACCAGAGGAGGCGCCATGCTCGCAACCCTCTGTACACATTTGCTGCTTCCTGTCTTTCACAGTCACGTGGGTTCCGTAATTGGTGTGCGGGACGAAAAATTAATAAAACATTTCAACCTCGAATGTGCCACAGAATATACGTGAAGCAAAACCCGAATGCGAGTCCATCACGCATCTTCCTTAAACAACTTCCAGCGGCGTGGAGAGATTACAACGTTGTTTTACCTCATACCAGAAGGGACGACATTCAAGATGGCTTCGCCCTTGTGGAAAAGGTGAATATTCTGTTTACTCTTAAGCTGAGTCTAGCAGCTCCGCCTTCAGCGCGAACTTTCTGTCCTTGCTAACACAAGTGCAAACGCGGAGGCACGCTCAACCAAAGCACTCGGAAGCCAGCTACCTCAGTGCTGAAGGCGGAGCTTCTAGTCTCAGCTAAGAGGTGAACGGACTATATAAAAACCGAAGTACACAATGGTTTGTTAACACTGTGGCGTAACTCAGTGCAATAAAAAAGTATGTGCCGTACTTCAGTGGTAACGTCCCCACTTCGCACGCAGCGGACCCTGGTTCGACTCACACGTTCGGCGGGCGATTTTTTCAAGGATTTGGCAACATCGACAAAGGACACCCTACAACGCCAATCGCAATATCGACAGCTACAACAACTACACCTACATGAACAACGGACGTTATTTCTAGTAGTGGGAACAGCCCATAACAGCTGTCACTGTAAAAAAGCTGGCAACGAAATGCAGTCGTAGCACCGTCAATGCCAACAGCACGTGCCGGGAGACGCCCTTCCATGCGCTCTGGAACAAATAAGAAACAAAAGCGTTAGCAACAAAACCTAACAAAAAAAAAGCGTTGGATCAAAACACATGTCTATCTTGTTCCGATCGCTTTTCTTCACGCAGTGTAGAGGCTGTGTGACCGCGACGCCGATGCCCAAAATCGTCTCCGTGACGTGTCACAGCTACCTCTGTGACTCTACTGTAGATTAACTATGGGACAGCTGATTTTGGTATGGCACTACACTATCATTATGGTAAATTAAATGTTCATTAATCAAGTTTAGTTCATCACTAAATCGAACGCTAAAGTTATTCTTTGACATAGTATCCACATTAGAGGATAACCTAGGTACACACACAAATTTATCGTACCTTTTTCAGTTTTTTTAGCTAGAAAACCTAATTTATTTATAGTATACTGCAGCACGTCAAACCAAAGGACTGCAATGGTATCGAAGTATATTATAGCACGCTGCTATATCGCTCATGCAGCTACTCTGCACTGATCTGCCAAAACATGATGGCAACCCTAACTTGTGGGAATTTGCGCGCCTAGCTGACGCTCCACCTGCGATATCTCTCATCTTCTGATGCGAATGATGACTAACCGCCGCCGGTATTAGAGAAGAATCGCTTTGTTGACTCCGTGTCAGTGTAATGGGAAGGTTGCTGACTGAAGCGACTCTGACAAAGCGCAAATCGTGGTGTCAAAATCACTGCTGACCAGTTACGCTCATTCGTTGCTCGTCTTCCCCACCGGAACGGGAATCTTTCAACATGACAACGCTCCATGTCACTAGGTCATAATTGTGCTACAGTGGATGGAAGAGCCTGATGGTGTATTCTAGTTCATGTCCTGAGCGTATACCTCGTCAGACATCAATCCGGCTGAGCATACCTGGAATGTAATAAGGCGCCAGCTCGTAGCTCTCAAATCCCCTTCTCGTTATCTAGAGGAATTGCGCGACCTGTGGTTACAAACCTGATACAATTATACTGAAAACACTGACCAAGTGCATGTATGATCCACGCCACGGTCGATTGCAGCTCTTCTGCGTGCCAAAGGTGCATGGCCGTGGTATTAGTTGGGTGGTCATAATGTTTTCCTTGGTCCCTACATGGCTGTATAGACGTTCCTAGCATCACCGCAAAAACGCACCTAACTGGAGAAAGGACGCAGTAATTTTCGCAATACGGCGAACACTGCGATGGGCTGACGTGGACACTACCTTAGTTTTGAGGAGGTGATTTGGCGAATTTATTTCAGCGGAGGCTCGCAGCTTAGCAACGGGGCCTGACTAAAGTACCAAAAGGAAAATGAAACGAACAACGACATTTCACGGAGGCAAGTCGTGCAGGCGCTTTAGATGTCATAACCAAAAATCAAGCCACCATTTTCCTTGGTCTCAATTCTATTCCGTGCAATATTTGTATTGTCGTACTTACCAGCATCCTGGGGGCATTTGCGGTAGGACAAATACAAATTAACTAAAATGCATGCCGACCTTGTGAATGACCACCCCAGACAAACGCAAATGAAAAAGGACAATACACACACAGAGTTTGAGACGACGTGTGTGTATGTCCGAAATTTAAGTTTAACTTCATCCCGGGATGAAGCAAATGTAGATGACACTAAAATATCTACACCACAAAATATATTTGAACCATAGATGTGTTGTTTTTAAAGTGGGGTTAATGTGGGTAAGTTCTCACTTCAGGTAAACCCCACAGCAACAATAACAATCTAAGCATGATAATTTTTGTTTGAAAAGAAAATATTTTCGTAGAAAACCTTAAGAATCTGCGTGCTTCAAGATGTTTAATAAGCAAAACCGGTCTCAAATTTTAAAGAGGTCTGGCTAAAGTACTCTAAGGTTCCTAGAATATGTGCTAACAAGGATGCGAAGCCCGCAGAAGGAACAAAATGTACAGCTGCGCACTGAAATTAAAGAATTTACATCTGGCTCAAATATTATTTTTTATAAAACGTGCAGAAGCGATGTTTCGTTCATTATTTATAGGGACTTTGACCGTTTGTCGTAAATAATTGGTAATCAAAGAGATTTTTTATTCGTGAAATTCTCTCGTATGTGTCTGCTAACAGACGTCATGTATCATGTAAACAATACAGGTGGAGCCAGAGAAGGTAGAACCCCATCCGCTGGAACCAGCGAATGGGGTTTTAGAGAACAGGAACTAATGTTTGTACATCCTGCATTAGGATTACCAAATTATTTAAAAAAGTAATTTTTACATCAACTGCTTTAAAATGTTTGCGATGAGCCTAATGAAGACAGTGTTTACTTCGCAGGAGGTTCATGTACCTGAAACAAACTCTAAGTGGGACCTGCCTTTCATTTGTGCAGCCATACGTTTTCATTCGTTTTAGCTATTTGGCTATATTTTGACGTCGATCTAGTCCTTCTGCATGCTTGGAAGAGGTGCAAGGTTGACAGATCGAAGTCGCGAAAATTTGGTCAAGGAAGGGACGTCACACTGATAACAGCGGAGCGCCGACCGATTTCTATCGGCGCGGTCCCTGACGGCACGCAGTGCCTGCTGTCGAAAACTCCATGGTGCGCACGCGCGTCCTTTTAATGGTATAGCATTGTTTTGCTGCAACCGCTCCACCGAAGTTCTTGTGCTTTCTGGCCTCTAAATGCGCAGTGGGTATCCCCAGTAGACCGTTTCAGCTCACATTCTCACACTCCTTCACATTCCCACCCCCTTTGAAGGATCTGACGAACTTGACATTGTTCTTGACCTCGTCCTAGAGGTAGTCCTTGAGGCTCTCGTAGATGTCGTGCTAGATGTCGTCCTTGGCGTCTTCCTTGAGTCACCCTAGAGGTCCTCCTTGAAGTCGTCCTAGAGGTCACCATAGAGGCTGTCCTCAAGATCGCCTTAGAGGTTGTTTTAGACGTCGTCCTCGATGTCGCCCTAGACATCATCATTGAGCTCGTCCTAGAGGTCTTCCTTGAGATCGCCCTAGAGGACGCCTTAGACGTCGTTCTTGATGTCGTCCCCTAGGACGTCGTCCTCGACGTCGTCCTATATGCCGTACTTAAGGTTGTTCTATACAATTGCTATCGCAATTCATAGTCAACCAACAACAGTGGTTTCTGCAGCAAATTCTTATATGCTGGCTTGCTCTATTGCTCGCTTCAAAGCGATGCGCTCCTCTCTGAATGAAACGGCGGTAGACGCCGGTCCGGCAGCCGTTATTACACAATCTTCGCTAATCGCTCTGGACTAAATTGCGACTCAACGAGGCGTTAACCCCCCCCCCCCCCCGCTCTCTCGTTTCTTCTTCCACCCACACCTGGTACTACGGATATTTACGCAGCATAGTACACTAATGCACTGGCTTTTTTTGTTTCTGCCATCACTTGTTTGTGCCGCCTTGCACTGCCTGCGCAGGTGAATATAGCCTGTTCCATTTCTGAATCCTTAAAGAACAGTTTGTTTTTGTGTTGTAATTCTTCGTAGAATACACTGGGCACGAGCGTGTCTTTTTTTTAGAAGTGTTGCTTTTTACAAGTTATAATGATAATCGACCCTGCTGCGCTTGAACCATGGTGTGAAAAACACATTTAGGTAATGACACTCCTCGTTATTCGCAGGTGAAACGACGCCAGAGTGTGTTCCGAGACTTGCTTCAACTGTACGAACCTAGAGGGCGCTACGTCGAAGAAGCTCGAAGAAAGGCAGATTCACCTCGGTGCACGCTTCGGGGTGTAGTCGCCGAAATATTCACTGTCCCAATAATAGCTGCAAAAAACTAAAACTAAATACCCTATACCCCGTGTGGTTTCATTATCAATTGGCGCCCTGCCCATCAAAAACAAAAAACAAAAAAAACGTCAGCGTTTTTGTTTTTTACGTTTAGCGTTATGCATGAACATAGGATCAAAATATTGTTGTATATTATAGTGGTACTTTTGTATGGCATGTATTTTTCCGCGTCTTCTGTTCAGGTGTGCTTCTTCGTTGTTTCAAAATTGTAAATCTACGTCGATTAACATCGCACATTATGGCACATGCAGTCTTTCACTGCGTGTGCGTTTGAATATAGCCTGTTCTATTTCTAAATTCAAGAACAGCTTGTTCTGTGTTGTATTTCTTCCTGGAATACGCTTGCGCAGGCGTGTGTTTGTTTTCGAAGTGTTGCATCTTGCAAGTTTGAGCGATCATCGATCCTTTGGCGATTGATTTCGTTATCAACTCAGAATTCAGTGACTCTAAAACAAGGACGTTACAGTTTCGAATAAACAAATGACGAGTAAGGCCGCTCAAAAGAGTGACATCAGAGAGAGGGTTCAAGTTCCCACTGCACAGAGCCTTGCATTGAAATGTACAATACGAGAAGTACGTAAAAGGTTGGAGGCATTGAACATCAAAAAGCTTTTCGCCCATAAAACTGTGCGTATTTTATAAACAAAATATCCGTCACAGAGCTTGCTCACATAATATTGACACCAATATTTGCATTCGTAATGCAGGGAAAACACCTGGCGCTCAACCCGTTACTTTTGAGCGCAGTTTACGCTACGCTTCCATTGAGACGAACGATCAGCGCCAAAAGTGAATCGTCATGAGCTCGTCGTTTTTGTGCGTTTGCTATCGTAGCTTAGTCATTCACGCACAAATAAATCGCTGGATCATGCCGCAATCACCGTGCGTAATAGGTTTAGCTGGTAATAAAAAAAATGCACAGACGCTGCACGCCGCGATGATGCACATTTGGTGCTGCATGACTGCCTTTATCGTATTGTAGGCAGGGTGTTTTAGGAAACCGTTTTTTGCATATCCGATACTGTAAGATGGTCCATCCGGCACAAAGTGCGGATGCGCTACCACAGAAGACGAACGCATACGCGCAGTTCGTGGTGGAGGGCCCATCGTACCGCATCGGATGGCCAAAAACAGTTCCCTAAAATTCTCTAATGTAAAACGGAAACGGATGACCGTCGACTCCCACACCTTAGAGTTGCGGAAAAAGATATCGCCTTGGAACATCTTTGCTATTCTGAAAGCCACGGTTCGCGGTGGGTGTTCTCTAAGAGAGCTCCGCCGCGATCGGTTGGAAAAACACAAGCATCTGTTGTTGCAACACAAAGCTAACTCGCAGCAGAAGGGTGTAGAAGTCGACCCCGCGACATTTAAGCCTGCCCCATGGCGTTTCATTTATCCACCGAATTCGGCCTGCTTTAAAGCTTCTGTTTATACCTCAGCGTATGGCGTTGGCTACGTAGCAAATGCCTTGCAGCTGTAGTATACTAAGATCTATTATGCTCCCACCGGCAGTGCAGAATAAAATAAAATGCGTAAAGATCCAATATATATATAGAGGCATTCTTGGACGTGAGCAGGAAGATGTAACTTTTAATAAACGGTCGTGATGGCTTCATCCTACATTGTTTTCGTGGCTCTCTTGTCAACATTGCTCAGTAAGTATTCCTGTCGTTCAATTATAATGTGCCGCACTCAGATTTTTGAAGGGTGAATAATTTACCAAAAGGCATTTAGGGGCGGGGGGGGGGGATCTAGAAAGTAAATCTTTCAACAAAGTTGCTTAGATATAAATTTATTCTATGAAATTCCTGGGTATATTTATATCACTAATGTAAAAAGGGCAGCGAGGAATGCCACACCATAAAGATTATCCCTGTACTTTCCCCACGTCATCTCAATTAGGTTCTTAAATCCAGTAATTTTGTGTTTTGTTATTCTTTGAGCCGTTCAAATAATTTACGGTCGAGAACTTAGTGCAAGCTTGTTTTATGTGTTAAACCTTAACAAATTTTGCAAACGTATATGCGGTTATATTTGGATTCGGGAAGTGGGATATACTTGTATCCTCTAATATTTTTTTAAATGTCATACCCTCTTGCGTATACCACGTGAAGGACAACGCTTTAAATTCAGACATTAGATTTTTAATTATTTATTTCTTTATTTGTAAATATTATTGACTCAATGAGTCTTAGTAGGAGCAGGTACACCATACGACAAAAAGTACAGTCATAAATAGAATCAGAAAAGGTCAAAACTAAGCTAAGTATCATTTCCGCAGCAGTAATGCATTTTTCAGCAGGTGTCAAGATGACAATATCGTTCGGCAGCTTATTGAAATCTTGAATTTCTTGAAAAATAAAATCCCCAAGAAACGCGGAAGAACTTTGAGCTACAAAAAATTATCGACCATGACGTTTTGATTGAACCTCTGTCATGACATTTTGATTGAAGCTGTCATACCGACTGGTCCTAGCGGCTTTTTCTATAGAAATGGTAATTTGTGTATGTCGTATTTATCGGCCTATAAGTCGCACCATTGCGTAAGCCACAACTCCCTCTAAATTGCCATTTCCACCGAAAAGTCATATAGAGAATATGATGCTTAAAACCTGAGGCTGGAAAGGATGTGTGAAACAAAGTAGAAGGAAAAGAAGAAAGTGGACCGCAATGAATAATATGCAACAACTCGCGTGCACCTTGTTCATTTTTGTTCTTCTAATTGTACAAACTTGCATAACATGTTGGAGTAAGCGCATAAATGAAATATGTCACAAAAATAAAAAAAGCTTTGGTTCTTAAGGCGAAATCTGAACCTGCTCCGCCTAAAGTGAAGCTAATTGCCTACAATAATGTATTTTAGGTCCACCTTGGAGTACATTGCATCGGTATGGGACCCTTATAAAAAAAATCAAATTGATGAACTCGAAAAAGTTCAGAGGAAGGCACGTGCCATTTGTTCTATCCAAATACAAGCAACTTGATTCTGTCAGAGATATGCTGAACAGCCTCAACCTTCCCTTACTTTGCGTCCGTCGAAAAACTGCTCGACTAAAGTTTTCTTTATGTTTTCTCATCACTTGTATAATATGGACCCGTATACTAGTATAACACATCGCGTAACGAGAGAACTCATATACCTTAGCAGTAATCAGTATGGACTGCACAAATATATTATTGACGCTTATAGGTTTTCAGTTTTCCCTAGAACTGTAAAGTATTGGAATAATCTCCCACAAAATATTTTGTCATCGGACTGTTTAGTTGAATTTGAGAGCGCCCTTCTGAATATGTGTGATTTGGACTGATAAATAGTAGTTCTTACATTTTTGCTAATTAGTTGATGTTGAGTGCTGAGAATTAATTTTGTCTAGTGCTAGATAATATGTTGGGTGGTCGTGCTATTTCAGCTCCTTTTCTATAAGTAGGCGTCGCTGAATGTGTATTGTATTGTAGTCCTGATATTCTATGTTTGAGAGTTCTCCTATGTCCCACGCCTGTTAAAGCCCCGTACTTGGGATCACAAGTATTCACAAATAAATTAAAAAATAAATAGGTGGCACATTTTTGTACGGTGGGCAAGATCGCTGCAGCCATTGAACCAATGCTGTTACGTTTCTTGAGGTTTTTGAGCGCTGGAAGAGCAGGACATTGGCGGGAGCTCTGTTGTTGCCCAGTTAAGGTCCAAAAATATAAAGAAAACGCACGTACGTTGCCTCAGAAAAAATTACGAAAGAGAATGAATATGAAGTAAGCTAGTAAGACGGCATTTAAAAACAAAAACAAATTAGATGTAAATTTGACCAAAGATATGACTATAATCATGAAGCTGCAGATGGGGAAAAAAACGGATTGTTGTCTAACAAAGCTTCAAAAACAAAGGGCACCAAACACTACTCCGGCTCGACGAATATGATGTGAGGGATGAAAATAAAAATGGCATGAGTCTATAAAAGATAACTCCGCTATATAGCACGCCCGGCAAAAAATATTCCTCAACCGATTGTGGCACTTCTTCGCTTCCTTGAATACGACTAGTGTTTCAATCGAATTCTCTAATGTCGCAGTGAAATAATACATCTTACAAAAACACAATTTGGAGACAGTAACTGAGGCGTGTTTATTCCTGGTGTCACATTGTGTCACATTGGTCATGTCACATTGGTCAAACAAAAAGCTTTCTTCAGGCGTGCTCAAAGCATATATATGTGCAAAGCAAAGGTGCCTCGAACCTACTTGAGTCGTTTCCGAAGATAATTCAGTAAACGTGTCTGTAGAGAATACCGTGTTTTTTATAATGTATAAGCAGTGTAACTGTGGCCTCTTAAACGCGTCTGAACAGGTGATGCTCAGGTACTCGCAGACTACTTTGAATGTCGCGTCAGCGATTACTTTCTCTTATTTAAACAAATACCTGCCTTCATTCCAACGTGGGCATAGTCGCTCAACAGGGCATTCCATATGAACAGGCTTCGCCTTCCGCCTGAAAGTGGACACGAAGTTATGGCCGCTGTCTCAAACCTGAAGAACAGCACCTCGATTTTATACAGATTGCATTTTCTGACGTCTACTAAAGCTTTGTCGTCTGTACTGGCTGATCTCAACGATTCAACTACGGCATTGCCTGCATGTGAACATTTTAGGACACATACAACAGTCAAATCTTATAGGCAGCAAAAAAAAAAAACTTGGGACGAAAATAAATATAAAAAGCCTACAGATATTTGTAATACCATTGCCAACAAAAATTTTCGTCAATGCCAGCGTCAAAGGAACGTGGTTGCTTATATCACATTACACACTCGTTGCCTCACCAAGCGTACATGTTGCGTATAACTACAAAAAATATCATATTGTGCTTTCATGACTTCTACTTGGGCGTAAACTTTTGCGGGTTGCATAACAATATGACTTCAATATGTGCCCTCAACACGTGGCTCGACTTCACACGTGAACTAGTGGAAGAAATGGGCAACCCAAACAAAACAAAAATTACAGCAGCTCTTGGTCTATGCGAGGCAGACCCATACGCACTCATATGACGCAGGACATCGCGAGATAGGCCTGGCAACGAACGTTAAGGAGCAAAAGGTGCCATTCTAAGAAGGCGGGAGCCCTCTTTGTCTTTATAGTTTGTCCAGAACTACCTGGCCTGATTTTGCTATCCTGCTGCGTGTTGAAGGAGTAAACTAAAGTAGAGGCAACTAGGGTGCCTAGAGGAAGTCATCTGTATACGTCCGGAGGACATCTAGAACGGTCACCGCCAGATGCAATTTTCTGCGAGAAGAAGTGATCTAACTTTTTAAAAATTATTTCCGAAGTAAGACTTTATGACGTGCTTCTAAGCTTTTCCAGTATTTACAAAAATAATCCTATTATATTCCTAAATGGTTGTAATTTATTCAAGTTTTTGCCTACTGGAAGTGCTCCTTCAAATACGTTCCCAGTAGTTCCTGAGTATCCTAAAAAGGTTTGGTGGGTTGCCGCTTACCAGTGCCGTTAGCATGTCAGCGCAATCACTTCTCTTAGATGCAGAGCTCGTGTCTTCCACTTTCGTGGTTATGTTTTTGGCAGATGCCTCTAAAGGGCTTTGCGCAGCCTAACCAGTTCTAAAATCCAATGCGGCAAAGTGAGTGGTTCCGTCATTTTAAATCGTTCATCCAGTTTAGGGAATGAGGATTATTAGTTTCAACTTCTCTGCTAGAAGGCGGACCGTTCTGTGGTTATGTGTTCTAGTGGTCCTTGCAGTTATGACAACAGCTTGGGAACGTCCTTCCTTGTAGATCAAATTCGACGTTCGTCGTTCTTCAAAGTGCATCGGATCAACTACTACAGTGAATCAGGAGAAACATCATGTCCATGGTCATCGCTTACAGAAATACTCTCACTCATCTTTGCTCATCGCTCTCAAGAAATATTGAGGCCATCCTTTTAAGAAACCCCAACTTCGCTCTGTATCTGTGCGTATACAAAAGGAACTAACACAAAGAAGGAGATGAGAGCGCAAAGGGGACGTCACAGGGTCGAGCCCTGAGTGGAAGGTTAGGAGGGTGACGCAAAATGCAGCTGCCGTGGTCCCTTCGCACTGTTTGAAAGCGTTAGAACGCCAAACGCCGGCATCCGAATGCTAGACACTGCGCGAGGAGCAGACAAAGCTATTGTTCGCTTTGATTGGAGGGATACATTGGGTAGAGGCGAAGGCCACTAGCCTTCCGTCCACCCACTAATCTTTCCAATTGAAACTTGGCGCTCTGATATACCCGCGCGCACTCATCTAATCCTCTTCCTCAGTTTTACTCTTTACACCAAGGGTGAGTCAGTTTGTTGTAGTACATCTAGTCGCAGCCTCGGTTTGAAAAAAATGAAAAGGACGTCAGGAGTTATTTGGGTGTCCTATAGTGGTTCGTTCCGTTCGAAAGCATCATGTGTCTAACCCTTCATTTACGGTGTTCATAAGCCCAGCACTGGTAGACATCATCATCAGGACTCAAGCTCGTGGAGGAGGCTTACAGAAATTTTTGTCGTGAGACAAGAATCGAGCCACATCTGCTCCAAAGTAAATTACACAAACGATGTGTACAGGACTTAACTTTTCCGAGCTAGAAAAGTGTTATATTGTGGATTGTAATCCTAAATCAGTGTCTTTTTTTCTTTTCTTTTTTTTTTTTTTGGGGGGGGGGGCGGGGTCTGTCTTTTTTTCGAGAGAACAAGCGAAAATCCGCTTTGGTGAGAGTCGTTCATAAACAAATGAATCAATCAATCAATTAATAAACCAAACAGCAGTCTTAAATTGAATTGACCAATCAATCAGTCATTCAATAAATAAATCCAGCAATTTAGCAATCCAACAATACAGACATCAATACATCAAATAATCAATCTACCTCTCCATTAATCAACAAACCAATCCATCAATCAATTAATGTTGATTGTGCCCCCAAACAACTGGCATTCTTTAGGAGGGTCCATACACATGAGGCGAATGGAAGCTGGCAGAAGCATTTAACACTTTACCTTTAGTTCCGTCTTTATTTTTATCGCCTCCCCTAAGATATATTTCATCCTTGATTCACTGTAACATAATTGCTACCATCACCCTCCTACACGGCCCGACTAGACATTTTTCGTGTTTTACCTCGACGTGAAACTTGAGTATAAATTTTATATATGTCCTACCTAACCGGCGCTGTTGAGGAGACCATGGTCAAAGAAACATGGCCTGGTTCGGTTTCAGAAGTCATTCGGTGATCCACTCGTGGAAAAAATAAACTCTGGGTACTACCTACTTTATTATTTATTCGAGCAGAACACATTCAATGCGGTGAAACAATCTAATAAATGTGAATTAAATTACTTGCATTATTTGTTCCGAACTTTTGGTAGGTTACGTTTGTTTCAACCAACTACGTTCACGGACCGGTTTACAAACTGAAAAAATCGCGTGAACAATTCCTTTTTCTTATCACCTCCGGCCCATTCACAAATTACGGTGGATAATTGTTTTATTTCTTTCAAGGCTATTCGCCTGCCTATACTGATATGTTACTTAGGATGGTAGTGGTGTAACTTGTTTATTTCGAGGAATAATCGGGCAGATTTTTGGAATTGTTGCTACTATTATGCCCTATGTCACGGCAGCCATTTTTATATTAAGGTCTGCAGCAGAGACACCATCTTGAATAAGTGTTTTTTTTTACAAGGTAGTGCTTTGTTAAATTCAAGCACTCTACTTTGTTGGAAGAATATTTAAATTATTTTGGTTCACTTCTTTTTCTAGTGACGCGCACTTCATCCTGGTCCACATAAATTAAAACTTGCGAACCGGAAAAAAAAAATCTAAATACAGCGATCTCGATTTTCTGGGGATACTTGTGATTATGTTTAAAAATATAAAGTGCCTCTGGAATTTTTAGAATTCTGCTATTATTTTCGTACAGCTAGATTTCTACGGTATGATTAGACGCACCTCATTTAGAGTATTCTACGTCTTAAGTGATTGTTTTATTGAAAACCAATTATACTGCTTCAATTTGTTTTCAGCAACTAGGGCCCTTGTAATAAAGGGGTACAACATCGAAACTTAAGAATATTCGTAAGACATCTCAAAAATGGTTTAATGCTGATCCATAATATCAGTAAATGATAATCGAACGGCATGTATTTTGAGCGGACGGCTGTATTTGTTTGTTCAAAATGCCCGATTCGGGAAAGTGCTTCGAAATCAAACAGCGAGAAACAAAATGTTTCTTGGGACGTCCCCCACGTTCATGACATTGCCAGTTCCTTCACAGCCAAAGCTGGCGTGGTTATCACCTTTGTCACTTGGTGGCGTCAACGCGTTGCAACTGCACTTGTTGATGTACTTCGAGTGCTGAACCGTCAGTCATTTTGGCGGCCTCGGCACCTCGCAAATCAGTTTTGATCCGGGGGAGGAGGGGCGGGAGACATTATCAGTAGTTGCTTGCGCGATGCCTGATCACCATGAGAGAGCGGAGGAGATTGGGAGTATGCGGACGACGAGCAAGACATCAGCGACGGCGAAGATACCAGTACAATCGCTCACATCGATGATGACCGAGAAGCTGTTCGCCCCAGAGCCCTGCTTCTTTGATCGGTCTGTCTATCTATGCTGGAACGCAAACTCAATGATGTAGAAAACTGCATTGGGCACTGATTGGCTATTCTCTCGGGTCACGTGACATGACGTTAAAATGTAGTTTTTTCCTATGCAGTTCGAGCTATGCTCGTAAAATGATGCAGTTGGCGGTGACGTCAAAATGTCGTCACAGATGCATTTTGACGATGCAGTTAACTGAGAGGTCGAGACGAAGCCGGAGATGAATCTGCATCGTAAAAGATGGCGACCTTAACATATGCATCTCTACTGTTGGGTTCGCCAGTGGATCGAGTGTTTAGAGATCACCGGGATGCTTTCGAGACGAGCGATGCGAGGTTTGTGGGCGAATACCGGTTGACCAAAGGGGTGACTTGCTGGCTGTGCGACCAGCTTCGCGGAAAGCTCCAGCGGCGTCGTGAAGGGCCCCGTGTTGCTGACGGTCGAACAACAAGTCCTCGCAGCTCTGCGCTTCTACGCCGCTGGCGGCTTCCAGGGAACCGCCGGGAGCGACGAAAACATTGGTGTTCACCAGTGCTCTCTGAGTCGCGTACTTGTTGATGTCACCAGCGCTATCATCGATTGCCTCGGATCGAAGTGGCTGTGTTTCCAGCAAACTCAAGCAGAGAAGGCGCCCACAAAAATAAAGTTCTTCGAGCGATGCAAGTTCAGCGGCGTGATCGATAAATATTCTAAATACTCTTGCAGGATTCAACACGATTGTGTTTTCATTTGAATGCACCCTATATAAGCGGATTTGGCTGAGCGAAAAGCCAAGCAAGCAACGGTAACAGGCTTAAGTTGAGCTAGTTGGTTCATACTTCAGGTTGAGAGAGAGAGATATACTTTATTTTAAAGCAACTACTTCAGGTAAGGCCAACTGAACTAGAATAAACAAACACATAAAAGAAAAGACCATACACATCGTAGGATCAACAACTGATTTCTCTTTTCCTCCTCTTCTACTACAAACCAACTTCAGGAAAATATTATCTTTTTCTTATTTTTTGCTTCCTACTTCAACAAACATTTAACTCCCGAAAAAACATTTTTTTCTTCGTCGTGCAGCACGAGAAAGTTGCACTAACGCAGTCAAACAAAGTCAAAAAGTAAAATTTGTCGTTCGTTGCTTATACAGCAGGAGGTTAGTCTGCCTGAACATGGCGACATTGTCACCCACTGTAGATAAGCAATTTAGCCAGTGCAGTACGACTGCTAGCCTGAGGGTCTTTAACGTGCGTCACGCAGTAGTGATTAGAGAGTTTTAGTAGATCGTTCTGATACCTCGATACCCCGATAACGATACCATATATGTAAGCGCAAAGGCGGAGGCAGAGTATCGGGTATCGTTATCGGAGTCATCGGAACGATCTACTAAAACTTTCTATTAACGACCACACGCCGGTACGATGCTCAGGATCCCTGGGTTCTGCAGTGCGAGCTTTAGCTCACGTGCTCCGAGCTGGTATGCGCTAGCCCACTCGGCGATTCTCCGAAATTCTCTGCAGGAAAAAAAAACGACGATGTAGTTTCAACTATATCGCAACTCTTCAGCGACGTCACCGGCGACGTCACGATGCAGTTTCTCCACCGCTTTTTCCAGCATAGACAGACTGCTTCGTCGTCGTCAGAAGCAACAGGTCCAAAATGGCTTGGATGCCTTCATATGCGTTTGCTTCGAGTAATCATATCTTATCATTTTGTTCCAAACGCTTTTTCTTTTTTGTTTTGAAGCGCGTGAAAAAGCGTCTCCTTGCACGCGCTCCTGGTGTTGACTTTGCTACGAAGACACCTAGTTTTCCGCGATTAATTTGTATTATTTCCAGAGCGCGAGTGCTGTCCGCATCGTGTACTCAAAAAGATACCATCATTCTAAACAAGAAAAACATTGAGTAAACCTAAAGTGGGCAACTCTACATTGGCTTTCTGCCAATGCTTTGCGATTGAAGTTCAAGCCCAGGCTGCTTCTACGGGTGAACCTTACTTCCGAGGCGTGGCGCCGGTGCCGGGAGACTAATAACGTCATGACATTCCACTGAAGCTTCGCCAGCATCTAGCGGGTGCGATTCCGCAATCGATTTATTCGTATTAAAATAAGTTTTCTTGTGCTGCACAATGAATAATTAATGTTACTGGGGTTGCTGAGAAAACGGGGTCTATGACACGACGTCTAAGAAAAAGAAAAGAGTTCATATTTTGTTTTTGCACCTCTTTCGGCCACAACATGGTTTTATTAGAGGACATTCGGTTGAAAATAACTTTTGTTCATTTTAAGACGACGCAGTCCGGGTTTTTCAAATCAAGGTCAGTGTGACTCAATTTATTTCGATCTTCCTAAGGCTTTCGATAAGGTTTATAATTGTGTGCTTCTACAAAACTTTGAAGAATATAGCATCACACCTAAGCTTTTAGGATGAGCATCAAGATATCTCTCATTGAGAAAAAAAAAACTACGTTCAATTTGAAAATGTTTTATCAAGTGCGTTTTTTAACTTCAAGAGTTCCTCAGGGATATGTATGGAGTCCGTTTTTGTACCTTATATTTATAAATGATGTTTAAATCGCATAAAATGTGATATGCATGGTTCACCTATAAGCTGAGACTAAAGCCAAAGCTACAAGCGCAAACCTAGCCCGCGCTCCTTGCTTTGAAACATGCATTTATAACACCTTTACTCGTTCTCTGGAAGAACGCTTCAAAATAGTTACATCTAGCTCTCGTGCTTGTGGCAGTATCTGCAGTCTTAGCTTAAGGCTGAACGGATTATGGGAGTATTCACTGGACGCCATAATTGTGGGTGCTGTTTAGAGCGCATGCTTAGAACAAGCTCACATCAATAGGCTGCTAAGACCGGCACTCTTGATGGTGCGAAATGTTCGTTGGAAAAGAACTGTGAAAGCTCGCCGTCAGCACGCGCTCAGCATTCGCGCACACAGCTATGGCCGCCAGTGAATACTCGCTCTAGGGTGCTCCTATTGTGAGATGACATAAAGTTATTATCACATGTTTGTTCCGAAACAGAGGGCGAAACTCTGCAGTCCGACATTTTGAATACGTTAAAGTGGTTCGCGTTGCCTCGACTGCCTCTGAAGGTGACAACACTAAAGCTATCTCAATTTTGAGGCCTAGAAGTCCCTTAAATGTTATGAACAACTTGGAAAACAGTGCTATTACTCGACCTAATGTGATGAGGAACCTTGGTGTGTTAGTCGATTGCCAACTCCCGTTTAAATCTCATGGCACTACCATTTGTAATACCTGTTTTAAATTGCTTGGCATGATTTCACATATACCTCGGTATTTTCGAGCTCCTGATGCTATGTTAAGCTTGTTTTCCGTATTGATTAGGCAAGCACTTGAATTTTCTTCTGCCATGTGAAACAATTTATAGGAAGTGAATGTAAGCGCCTTGAAGCGGTACAAAGACGTTTGGTTAGCATAGCATATGATAGGGAGTTTCACCAAACACTATACGTCGAATACCATTTTCTTGTTCAGGTTTTGAATCTCAGCACTAGCACTTTAAGTGACTGCAGGAGTTGTCAAGATGAAGTGTTTTTTCAGAAACTCACCCAAGGTCATATACTGATGTACCGGATCTCTTGGGTAGCATAAAGCTACGTATCCCAGCTAAATTCACGCGACATTGCGGAGTGTTGTATTCCGACAAGCAGTTTGAGGGATCCCCATTTTATCAAAAGGAGATTTTTGCAACAGCCATATGTTCAGCACAAATTATTTGCTATGATTTATTTCACCTTTGAATAGCCAAATATACTTGTATATGATTAAATATGGCTTGCGCTCTCTTAGAAGCTATATATGTTTCATGTTTGATGTTTGGCATATTATTTAATATGTCAAGCCACTTTGCTGTGCACATACGTCAAGGTCTTCACGGTGTTTTTGAGCACGTAATCAACATCAACATCAAAGCAGGGCATGCTCGGGATACCCGTATGAAGACAAATGAGGATAGCGTGCAATGCATAAAATCATTTCGAACCGAATCGATATGCTGCCTTCTTATTCTAATCAAAACGAATAATTTGTATAGACCGTTAACGGTCTATACTCTTCCTAGTGGCATTCCACTAGGAAGAGCGGAAAAGATAAAAAATGCCCTTCCCCTCTCACCTTGCACGTCGTCTGCTCCGCCGAGTGGGTTGTTTATAACATCCGGCTGAAGTTCAAGCTTGGTTTAAAATCGCATCATTTTGGAAATTTGATGCGCAGATGCGCGGATTTTGATATGCAAGTTATCGTGTATTGCTATTCTCGATAAAAAACACTAACCGGGTCCAATTGCGCCGTTACCTGCGTGCAAATACTTAAAAAAAATGGAAAAACTGTGTCAGAGTGGCCGGTCTCGCCGGCGAAAAGTAAATCCGGTAGCTGTAGCTATTTTACTATAAGAAGTCTCGTACTGGCGAAGCCCTTTAGCGGCAATGAGTGAAAGTCTGGAATAATAAATAAAAAACTGCTCTCCTGGCGCAATAGACGCAGTGGTGGAGGGTAGTACTGCCGGCTGACTCTACTAAAATTGAAGTAACGGAAGATGCGATAGTTAATCATTTACTGAAATAAAACAACAGAGCATTATAGGTTGACTTTAAAGCAGCCATAGATATTCTAAGAACGTGAACCACTTCATAACGGCAGCCACGAGCGTGAGTTCGATGTTCGGTACAGCTCGCCGGTGCAGCCTCAAAGATGGAGAACGGCTACCTCACGGCTTGTCGTTTGCTAGCAGAGTCGGGCACGTGCCCTCTTTCTCGTTTTACCAAGCTCGCCGCCCTGACAGCGCTAAATGAAATGGTCTTTACATTCATTCATGCTCAACCCTAATGTAGTCCTGCTCGAAACAACCCTCGTGTGGTCAGCCCCCATTTCCGAAGAGAAGAAGAAAGCAGAGAAAACTTGCTTATTTCGAAAGCTCTTTGTCAACATAGTAACTTAAGATTTCTGGCATTACAACGCTTATAAACCAAACACTATTTACAGGAATTTCAATCACGGGGTCAACAAACAGTGATACCTAGGAATCGACTGTGGACGGCGTCAGCAACAAGATTCTGTATCAGAACGAATCGTTAATGGTACCCCGGCCCATCCTGGCCACTGGCCGTGGGTGGTGGGGCTGTATACTGCTAATGACACATTCTATTGTGGTGGTGTTTTAATAAGCAGCCAGTATGTGTTGACGGCTGCTCATTGTTTTAAGTACGTATATATTTATTTGTTTTAATAACAAATTAATATGCTTCTAGGAGTCCCATTTCGTTCGGGGATTTCCCGATGGCTAATGTTGGTTCATAAAAGTCCGGCTGTTGCCGAGGTGCAGAGACTATCCACGAAGGTTTGGGGGCTGCAAATACTTATACATTTATGGAGCACTACTCGGCCCTAAGTGATATCTGTAAAACATCTGAAATAACCAGTAGTAGTTTTTACATGCATTTTGTTTAAATTTTCCGTGAGTTCGATATCAACAATAATTCGCTGTACGTGGGTTCGTTCTAAACGGGTTTCACTATATGCGTGTGATTTTCTCGGTGAAGTCTACACAGTGGGTGCGCGCTCACGTTTCTGCAAGAAGTGAAGTCATCTAAAATACGTAATATTGGAGTGTCGCGTCTTCTCCTCTGCAATGTGTTTACTTATAAGAATCAATACGGTGTAATTAGAAAAGCCACGGTTTTATGAATATCGCTGTTTAAAAAAACTGCTCATATGGCGCAGCTTTTTGTGCTGAAATGGGGATTGTGTGTGATAATTTAGGGAATAGCAAAGCCTGTAGCATTCAAGGTAAAGCCAAACGTGGCCCCATTGGCAAGAGTCTGGCTATATTGGCTATCTTTTGCCACAAAAGGTTCAAAATAATGCGTCGCTGCTGGTAATTTGCCTGCCATCTGGCACGTTTTGGCCTGAATAGGCAATCAAGTGCCCATGTTATGTTCCACATCTTGTTTTTGGGTTTCTATACTGTAACTTAGGGCCTTCAATGACAAAGAAGTGCCAGATTTAGGCTTCACTGCCGGATCCAATCAGCTCATACGTGACATTTTTGGTTCAAGCCTGCCACTTTGGCAATAATGTTGTGAGCCGGAGAAAAGCATTAGAAACGCCAAAAGAAGCTTTGTGAAGCTAGGTAATGCCTTGCTACAAGACCTTATTATGGCACAAGTTACGCGCGTAGCATTACCAAGTTGTGCCATGTAGGGCGTTTGTCTGGCGTCCTGCCACGGTTGACTCCCCATTGCGCCTACTGTGGTTATTAAGATGCTATCGGAGGCGAATATTTCCTCTGTTAAGCATTTCTTGCACAATCCAGGTGGAACTTTGGTAGCTGCGCCTTCGCTGGTCTACACCCGCAGAGCAGCAAGCTTCGTTTCGCCATAGAAAGATAAATAAGACTGCTTTGATTTTGTTAAGAACATTCTCGAATGCCTGAAAAGACACTAACCCCCCTTCCAACCATTTCTTTTTAATTTCTTGTTAGGCGATTTATTATGATGTCGGAAGACTACCCAATTAACATTTTGCCACGGAGTCATGTATATTAAACAACATATTAAAACAAATCTGTTTAGTACCTTTTGCTGTTTGCCCTCCGTATAATGCAGTGACTGGCTCGTTCTAGTGTTGTGCAAGAAGGTAGATGTCTTGGAAGGTTATGATATAGGTTCTTTTTTTTAATATTAGAAAGGAAAACAGCTTGGGTTGCAGGGTCCCGTTTCATCACGCTAATCCCACTCTGTTTCCACGAGAAATATCCACTTACTCTGAAGTAGTCCGGGTTTGCCGATCTTTGCACACTCCGAATTCAAAGTCACATGTTGGTAGTTCTAAAACTAAAACACAAATATTCCACAGAGGTGTCTTTGGTAGTCTGGTGTCGTAGTATGAGTAATAGGCTAACCTTATCAGACATACAAAAGTTATATCATGTCGCATCCCATTACACAGCTTACAGCGCAGGTTCCGTTTCGAATGGTGGTGCTGTGAAATATAAAAGTTCTGATGACTGCTTTATTTATTGAATGGTTTTTGAACGCACGTATGGACAAAGGACAAACAAGCAAAAACACGACAGACACGTACGGCGTTCGACTCACAGCAAATTTACTTCCACCACTTCGGCGAGGACTTCCCACCTCGTCTTCCGCGAGGGCTATACCACTCCCGTCTCTCCGACATATTTCTCCAGTTCCGCCTCCAGGAATATATCTGCTTCGTCTGTCAAGTGCAGCGATTTTTGACTTACGTTGTTGTCGCCACTTCTTTGGTAGTGCAAGGCTTCAATTACCTCTCGGTTCAGCCTTTCACTGTGTAGTTTTACTGCTACCATGCTTTCAAAGATTGGCTGACACCACCACTCCTGCCCTGAGTAATTGACGTGCGCTTTCCAAGGAGCCTATCCGCTGATCGTTAGGTTGTATTTTTATTATTTCAAACGTTCATTTAACGGTGGCTTGATTGTAAAATATACGTTTTTTTCACCTGAAAATGGCATGGATTATACTGCGTTATCCTCACATTTCACTAATTTCATCTTGTCGTAGCGCTGACATTGCTCATCTAGGCTTGGTTTTCCGCTCCCCTTTGGAACTCTATTGCTAGCTTATTTTTGCACGTGCACTAAGTGTTACAGTGCCCTGCCAAAAGATTTTTTATGTGATGGGAGAATCGGTGAAGGTAGGGGGTTGTGATGTACCTTTTGAGTCTCTCGTTGCTTTTGTTTCTGTTTGTTCCGATGTAATTAGTCGCGATGCCACCATTTTCACTTTGTCCGCAGGGTAGCCGCGAATGCCAATGCGAAGTAAGACTGTCAGACCTAGCTATCGTGGGGGAGCACTGACATCAACTCGGTCGTGAACTGTTGGAAGTCCTTGCAATTGAGGAAAAAGGGGACAAATGTGTGTTAGTGCCCCCTCCATCGCACTGCATACCAAGGAAATTACCTTCTTGCAAGGGCCCTCGAGATGTTGAGAAGGAAGATAAAGAAGAAAATAAAAAAGGCAACTTCATCCTGGTAGCCAACTGAGAAGGACGAAGATGTGGCGTTAAGTGGGCTCTTGCGAGGGTCCACAAGAGTGCGATTTTGAATAGGACGATGAAAAAGAAAATAGTAAAAACGTACCTTATTCTGGTATCCAACTGAGAAGGACGAAGAAGTGGTATTCAATGGTTTCTGGTCTAGCAGTGTGGATGTATAAATTTTATGTGTGTTTATATTATCTTATGTTCAGCTGGCAAATCCAATAATTATGAACCAACTTGCTTAGCTTCAACCCGGAACAAACTGATGGTAATTGATGTACTTCACAAACGATCAGGCTGTCAGGCGTCTTGAAAGAGTCTGGCATTTGTTTTAATAAACAGGTGCGTCCGATCGTACTGAAACTTGTAACACCATTTCCTGGAACAGTGTGTCGCATGCAGAATTGGGGAGCCACAACTTCACGATGAATGTGGAAACAGCAGCTCTTTGACATGGTCGCGGAGGCGGAAGAGCGATGAGCGGCCTTCCATATCCAGGCGCGGGTAGGACATAAGAGCAAATTTCTACAGTCATGTCAGCGGGAAGAGATGCTTTCCGCTGTTAGTTCACTCGTTTCCTGAATTTCTCACACTGATGTGGTGCTTCCAGTCATCATGGTCATTAATTTTGAGAAGACGTCGTGCACCCAATAAAATTGAGTTTGCTTATATGTTTAGCCGGCTTTGGTGCTAGCACGCCTCAAAGGGTGACTAGTCTCTTAGCTGTAGATTAGATATGCATTCAGAGCCGTACAACCACCAGCCTGGGTTCTTTAACATCCACCACGCCGCGGTGATTACACGAACAGGTGCCGGTACGGAACTCAACGAGATCGAAACGAGCAGGCGGTGGGGATCGAACCCAAGAGTTTCTCCAGCACAAAGCTCTCGCTCCATGATCCGAGCTGAGACGCGTTAGACCGCTCGGCCACCAAGGAGACATTTAACAAGAAGTCGCCTATGCATTAAAGTGCCGTTTTACGACACCATGGGAATACAGCTGCATTTAACAGCTTGAGTGTTTTACTCATGTCGTCGTCGCTTCGGCTTCCTCCTGCGCAAGAGATGGTTCCCCTTCCTACCTGTTCACCATTAGCTGCACAAGCCAATTACTGACTTTATGTGCAAGGGGGCACATATGATTTTCTTCAAGAACATGATCGTGCTCATTTATTGCTTAGAAATCATGTGCAACCCACACCGCGTTCAATGGTTCGAGAGGCAGCTTCTTTCCTAGAAAGAACAAGAACACCAAGAAACTGTTGATGTAAGACACTAATATAAAATATAGAAGATGTAACCACAACGTTAATATTCTGTAAGGTAAATACTTCCGCTCCTGGACTGTATCATTAGGGAGGAGACTTCTGAAGCAACATATAAAAGGATTTGACTTCAATAAATGAACGTCAGAAATGAGAGGAGAGTGACAGCGTCGAGATTATTAACAACAACCGAAAGGAACAAAGACAGGTTAGAAAAATGAAAATTTGAGAAACCTCTTTTGAATATAAAAAGGAAGGTTAACAGTTCTGTTTCCTCGAGCCAAACCTCAGTGACAGTTCCACTGTCTCATGCTCAACATGTTACGGGCCTGAAGAGGTAAACATAACCGTGAAAAGTATGATGCCCAGTAGCTACTTCCTGGTTTCGATTACCGAGAGCACAGGTATCCCGTCCAACACTTTATGTAGTGGTGCCCATTAAAACAAGCATTTGTAGAAACATGTAAGCAGCACAAGATAGCTCTTAAAAAAGCTGAAATATCGCTTAGGTCACGTAGCATAGTTCACAGCTCACATATCCGAGCGAGCACTCAGCCAACACCGCAGAATTTGAATAAGGAAATGTTGCAGAACACTTACCTGCTTTGAGCACTGCTTCAATTTGTAATCTTTTTCCTTCCGCATCCGGAGTTACATGCTCATTTTTGTTACTAGTGTCCCATGAAACCTTAAGTGAACGTTCTTGTTCAGGCTTGTGGACGCAACATTGGAATCCGGCACTCACTCGATTACCTTCCTATGCTTGTTGAATATAGATAACCATTTGTTTCTCGCCTTTCGTGACTCACAGTTCAAGCTTCTTCTTAGTTTTTTTATAATTAAGGATACGTCGAAGCTCACATTCCGCCATATATTTCCAGAAGCGAGGGACGCCGACAAGCGAAACGAAAAGAAACACGCGCCATGAGCCACCGCTCAAATGAACCAACGTTGCCAGACGGAAAAGCGCATTTGTCTAGGAAACGCCGACAACGTTAGTTTCGAAACCCTTGCATAAGCATTTCTCCCGATTTGCGTTTCGTAAGGACATGCTGTGGCGACATTTCAATAATCAACTTCTTTCTGAAGTGTGGAACACTTTTTAAGAAAAAATTTGCAGCCTGGTCTTGCTCCTAGACGGGGAGCAGCGCGAGCGCTCGCGACTTGAACGGGACTTCACGAAGGAAGTTCGCGGGAGCGTCTATGTAACGTAAAAGCCAGCATGGACGCTTTCAAGTCGAACTTGTGTGTTAAAGAAAACTGTCAAAATTCGGCTTCAAATGAAGTAACATCTATGAATGCACTGGTAAGTTACTTCGCTGGATTAACTTCGGAAACCTCTATATATTTCGCTATGTGCACTTCTACCTGGTCATGTGCACTCAGGAAAAATAAAGGCAAGATATAACAGCGTGCTTTCAAGAGCACTTGCTCGGACTGGACTTCACGAATGACAGAGGAGGTAAAAAAAGATTTCAGTTATACAGATCTTAAAATGATAAGTAAAAACATGGAGACGATAATGCAGTGAGTGCGCAGGCGAGTTGGTGGATGTTAACCATTTAGTTCTTAGCCCGAGACTGAGGCAGGAAAAGAGGAAAGCTTCAAAGTAGACGTGTCCTCGACTGTTCATTTTTCTTCTACTTTGAACCTTTCCTCTTTCCTGCCTCAGTCTCGGGCTAAGAACAAAATGGAGACGAGTTTGATTTATGAAAAGAGAAGAAACAAGCCGTAACTCCCTTTCAAAAGTTCGCATTCGAAAACGGTCAAACGTAGCATCTGAAATTCGGTTATATCTTCATCCTTAAAAAAAAGTTCTGTATTCACACATCTTCCGAGAGCTAATAAATTAAGTCCGATGCCTCATGTGGGCCCGATACCCCACGGACAAAGTGAAAGTGGTGACATCGCGACTAATTACATCGAAACAAAAGTTTAAAAAATACAACGAGAGGCTTAAAGCTACTTCACGATCCTCAACCCCCACTGATACTCCCATCAATTAAAAAAACTTTAGGCAGGCCACTGTAACATTCTATTCACATACAAAAATTCGGCAGAGACACTTAAGACTGCTACATGTAGGAATGCAAAAGCATTCCTGCACGCAGCGCATTCCTACAAACAGCGCGTTACGTCTCCCTCTCTACACGACGCTTCGGCTGTGACATCACGGTTCCCGCCTGCGCAGGCGCGGCGAACCCTGCTGGCGTCACGCCGGCTTCCATGACGAAGCATTACGTTGCTGTGCTTTTCTTTGTGTTTTATTTCTGAAGCGCGTCCGCTTTGACCTTTAGCGCATACGCCGGCTTCCGTGAGAAGTCATCTGCGTAGCTCGGCATTTCTTTGTGTTTTGTTGGAAATGGGCCAATGGAATTTAAGCGCCGCTTCGCTCAGCCACTGGAACTTTAGGTGCCGTTTCACTCAGGCAATGGGAGTTTAGGTACCGTTCTTCGCCGGCTTCACTCCATGAGACACTTATTGCCTTCTCATTAAAATAAGCAATCAAAAATAGTTCAAATTGTGAACCGAAAGCCAAGCCTAGATAAGCAATGTCAGCGAAACCAAAAGGTAAAATTAGTTAAATGTGAAGATAACGCAGTATGTTTCTACACACTTTCATGTAAATAAACGCAAACAGGACGAACAGGACGCTGCTTAAATGGATACTTAAAAAACATAAATGCAATCTAACAATCACCGGGGAGCATCCCATGAAAGAGCACGTCAATTACTGCAGTTGGTGTCAGTCAATCTTTGAATGCACGGTAGCAGTCAAAAGGCACAGCGGAAGCTGAACCGAAAGCTAATCAAATACTTTCTCATTTAGCGAAGTGGCGATGACAACGTGAAGCAAAAGACTGCTCCATTTGACAGGTGAGGAAGAGAGATTCCTGGAGTTGGAACAGGAGACATATTGTCACGAATGTAAGACAATGAGGCAGAAGAAAACAAAATGAACTAAAAATTTACTATACTCCGTTTCAGCTTAACTGCAAACGCGGCCGATGCTAAAAGCGCGAGCTTCTGGCTTTCAGCGTCCCTGCCAAGCACGCGTGCTAGTGCACTGCAAGCACTGTTCAGGGCCCCATGCACGCGCTTGTCTCATCGGCTGCGTCTGGACTCAAGCTGAAACGAAGTATAGGGCGAACTTGTGCCAGAAACGAAAAAGAACAGCACATGTTGAGAAAGCAGCAGCTGGCGTTGGACGTCTGCAGCAGCAAGTGACGGTACGTCGGCGTAACAACTGGCTATCGCGAGAAGAAATCAGTGAGTGAATTGGCAATACAGCGCTCGGCTCTCTATATACTATACTCGTTAACCTCAAATATTCTACCAAGAATGTTCGCGAAAGAGCTAGGGCGACACCGATTAGACAAGGTCCTTCTGTCCTCCTCATCGTTTGCGCTCGGGGTAAGAGTGTAGGCTGATCTTCTGGATGAACGGAGGAGCGTATCTTCTCAATCATGCACGCGGCATTACTCCTCCCTTTAACAGCGCATTTCCCCGATGCAACTCAAAATCAAACGAAATAATGGTAACCTAAGAACTTCCTGGAAAACGAAACGTTCTCACTGCTACCGAGCGTAGAACGACTTGAGTCTAACGACGTAAACCACCTCGCGTCGTGGTCGGCGTCGTGATGATGTTTGAATTCCGTCGGGCACCACTTGGTAGTTGAGCTCTTCGAGGCGACAAAGCACCATGTACGGTCCGAGCTACCGTTTAAACAGATTTTCGTTGAGGCCGCTGCAGCGAATGGGTGTCAATAACCATACCCTGTCTTCAGGCGGGAGGGAGTGGACGTCCCGACAACGAAGGATGTAGCGGCCAGCGTTGACACGATGCTGGTCTTGGATTTGGAGTCGGAAGAGCTGGCGGACTTCTTCGGCACGTTGAGCAACCATCAGGGCGTTGTCGCTCCAATCGTCTGCTGGCTCGTGGGGCAGCATCGCGTTCAACACGGTCGTTACTTTCCGACCATGTACCAGCTGGAAAGCTGTAACTCCAGTAGTCTCTTGAACTGCCGACGTGACGTAGGGTAAGATCTTGTCCCACGTCTTGTGCGCCACGTCGGCGTACATGGCGATCATATCGGCGATGGTCTTATTTATGCGTTCTGTCAGTCCGTTCGTCTGCGGACGGTATGCCGTCGTTCGACGATGGCTGGTATGGCTGAGCCGGAGGCTTTCCTGCGCTACCTGTGCCAAAACGACGACTTTTGGTCTGTAATCAGTGCTTAGGAGGGCACCGTACCGGAGGACGATGGCTTCTACGAAGAATGCGGCGACTTCCACAGTGGTTTCCGACGGGAGCGCCTTTGTCTCGGCGTACCTTGTGAGGCAATCGGTCCAAACCGTGAAACGCCGGTTCCCTTGCATCGATGGTGGCAACGGTGAGCGTGGCTGGAACGTCGTAATCAGGAGAGTGATCAGATGCAGGAGTCTTGCCGGCTTCGTCGGTGGTTTCTTGCGTCGTTGGCGTTTGCGGCGCGTTCAGACGTAGAGATGGACAGTCTTTGGAAGCTTGGGCCAATAGCTTTTTTCAAATCCGTACAAACGTTTTTTTGTAGCCCAGATGACCAGATGTCGGGTCGTCGTAGCAGGCCTAGAATATCTCTTCTCAAAGACTTGTAGGGATTACCAGGTGCCACGTCGAGTTGCAGTCCTCGAAGCAAGTTTTTTTGTAGAGAATACACTCATGGACGGCGAATGTTCGGAAGGCACGTGAGAAGGCTCAAAAAATCGTACCCCCTCGTCCCTCGAAGGGGTCAACCAGCGTGGTCGATCAGCGTTAACCTCATGGCGTCCCGTTGGAGCGCCATGCCGTTTACACACACTACACCGAAAAAGCGATCGTCGTCGTTGTCGCCGTCTTTGGCGCAGCCGTTAGCTGACTCGACGGTAGGCTCTGAACTGGCGGTCGAAATCGCTGCGCTTTCGGACGTACTTGAAGACGGCAGTCAGGTCGTGCTCTTGCAGCCGTAGGCTCCATGGAGCAAGACGTCCCGATGGGTCCTTCAGGCTCACTAACCAGCACAGCGAGTAGTGGTCAATGATCATTCGAAAAAAAAACTCCCTAAGTACGGACGAAACTTCGTGATCGCCCAGATGACGGCAAGATATTTCTTTTCGGTTGTCGAGAAATTTCGTTCCGCGTTCGGGCGAACATATGCCACAAACGAAAAAGAAGAACACACGTCGAGAAAGCAGCAGCGAGTATCGAACGGTTCCAACAGCAAGCGACAGTAGTCGGCCTAACAGCTGAATCTCACTAGAGAATCAGTGAGAGAATCGTCAATACGGCGCTTGGCTCTTCGTCTAGTATGCTCGTCATCTCGAATATTCTACCTAGAGTGTTTGAGTGTTTGGAAAAGAGCTAGAGTGACACTGACTTGGCAAAGTCATTCTGGCCTCCTTATCGTTTTCGCTCGGGGTAAGAGTGTACCCGAATCTCGTAGATGAAAAGAGAACCATAGGTTCTTGATCATGCAGGCAGCAATATGGCGAAGAGAGGGGAGTGGTCTAGCCTTCAGGGAAGACGAGTTGGGAAGCCCATGCCGAAGTGGTGGAAGTAAAGTTGTTGTGAGTCGAACGCCGTCCGTGTCTGTCGTGTTTCTCCTTGTTTGTCCTTTGTACATACTGGAGTTCAATAACCTTTCAATATGTTCAACCAACACGCTATCCTATTACTTTCAACGCTTTATTTATGTGGTCAAAATCGTTTGCGAAATTAATCAGTTCGCCAAACAAAATGGCTACATGGATTTTTTCACATGGTTGAAAAAACCCCGAGACTGCGGGTAAACGACACAACACTAAAAAGTGTCTGTTTTTCTTGTTTTGTCTGTCTGTTTGTCTGTTTCTCTTGTTTGTCTGTTTCTCTTGTTTTGTAGTGCACCGCAAATGAATGTATTTCGAAGTTTGTCAACGGAGCAGAGCCACCACCACGAAGCTCTCAGATTGTTGTTTGTTCACTAAAACGTAATTTTGCGTGAATCGGGACATTGAAATATACATTTATATGCATCATCATGAAACTTAACAAGTGGAGTTAAACACAGTCATGTTTAACGATTCTGAAACACTGGGTGTTGTAACATAAATGCCTAGAAATATTTTCACCACAACATTTTTATTATTCAGAGCTGTGTTTTCATGTACGAGCTTTTCTAAGCTCAGCCGCTATATTTCGCTAACTTCAGCGGAGTTGAGCGTGACAATAGAGAGTTTTTGTAGACCGCGTCTCCCCTTCACTACGCCCACCTCAACGAAGAAGCCGCTACTGCGCCTGCGCGCCGATGGCCTTGACTGTAGAGTTCTGGGTACTGAAGCGGGTTGCAGATAGCGTTTTCAGACGGCGAAAACAATCTACGAAAACTCCCTAATGCTGGTGGTCCGATAATGTTCCGGGGAACCAATTTCCGCTAATTCTCAAGGGATGGAAGTCCGCTATTATTAGTGTGCTGATATTTTTTTGCGTTAAAATTGTTAAGGACATTTAAAATCAAACTTTATTTCTAAATACATTTTATGTAAAATGGCACCATATGGTTGCTTTAAATAAACAGTTGTTGGGCTCTTAAATCCCTGACTCAGAGAAACCCACAGTTAAACAACGGCGAGCTGAGTACATGTGACAGAATCTCTACCTGGCGGATAACTTTAGACTGAACTTTTTTGTGCATTTTTAACTTATCAAATTTCAACATTGCCATTGGCAAAAAAAAAGTTTTATGCACTACCTGACCCTATTGCTCTCTCATAAGTACCACTAATATATATGCAGCAGCTACTCACCATTTCTTCTTTAATCCCTGAAATATTATTACAGCGATTAGTATGGCGTTAATGTTGTGCCCATTGTATCTATATTTATACATTTATATACATGCACCTTCCCTTAATAATGCCCCAGCGGGTACTTAAGTAAAATAAATGATGATGATGATGAATAAGTGTCTAGCGTGCATAACTTGGCGAAAACGTAAGACTTGTAAGCGAGACGCAAAAGCGTTACAACCTAGATTATCATAATAGTGTCACCGCTACTGCAGGGATTCCTCTCAGGCGCCTCGCTTTCATTAAGTGGCGTAGGCGATGACGCGCTCACGGCGAAACCAATACTTATCAAAAATCACCATTTCAATTGCTGTTTTTCATTGGTTGCACCTAGGCTGCCGGACTTAAAAGCCTCTTTATTTTACGTAAGATAAAATGGTCACGTATAACCTAAGCACTGCCTCAGTGTTCTGTTGAGTTTCAGCTTTTGGTGCAACGCTGGGTATACGAATCGTAGAAATTTTGGTTTGGTTTTAGAGTTATCACGGCCCCAATATGAGTCGTAGTGGAACTGCTAAGATGTTTCTTCCACGAGTCACTGTAATTGGATAAACATTTTTTTTGTTCTGACGTACAATTCACCAATTTAAGCCCACATGCAAAAGTTGCCTCCTTCGCTTTAATGATTCCAGAGACAAGAACACTACGGGCTTTCTTTCAGTACGTCTGGGAAGTACAAACCGAACGAATTTCACTGTAGATTGTCACCAAAATGCAGACAAGAGTCCGAATCTAGAAAGAAGTGAAACAGAAGCCAGGCGTGAGGAGCTGAAAGACCACGTCATTTGCATGGAGGTTGACGACGTCTGTATCCCCATCCAAAGCAACAACTGTACGGATTTTATGGTACGTAGAAGCTTTTTTATTTAAAAAGGCTTAAAGCAAGTTTGGTTGAAACTACTGTATTTCATTACAGAGAGACCTTGCACTACTGAAATTAAAAAGACCTGTCAATTTTACAAAACACATTCAGCCAATCTGCCTTCCTACAAACTGCGAAGAACCACCTTCAGATGTTACCATGTATGGTGTGGGCTGGGGCAGAGATTATGGTAAATTGTTTTCTCATCTTATCTTGTTCCACCTATTATTATCTTAAGCGAATTGCGAAGGTGGGTAAAGATTTAAAAGACAAGGCCATGAAAGTGAAGCCTCCCAAAGAAGAAAATTGTCTGGTGCACGTGATGATTGTCAATCAACGACAAATTGTGGAAACTTAAAAGGGAAAGAGAACTGGGTGCTGCTGCCACTGTCTCATTCCTTCAACAATTTCTCGCAAGCGGCGTGCAGACGCTCGCTAGTGTCTGAAACGTTTAATGAGAAAAATGTTTTCAATAAAGTTGTGCATAATGATCGACGATGTTCTCAAATCTTGTATTTAAAAGAACGCACAAGTAAAACGTGATTATAATTATTTTCACAGTTAACAAACTGTATCGTTTTTGTATATGTCTAATCTATATTAACTTTTCTAATATTACGTTTGTATGCCACAGCAAAATTACAAAAGGCACAAAAAAACGAATACACGTGAAGCACGCAGGAATATTCGTATATATAAAAACTGAGCCAGCGAAATTATTTACATTAACCTGCCGAATAAATCACAATTGCTCTATAAACTTAAACATGTTATTTTCATGATAGCTAAACCTTCCTTTGTGGTTGTTTGAGGTATTATCATCGTTGACAGCAAAAATATTAGAAGTTTATTAGTGACTCGTATTTAACAAAGGAACTTTCTCCGTGTTCCAAACGGAAATGATTGCCTAGTTCAGCTGGAGCAATAAAACCCAAGCGAATTGCCAATACAATTAATGCCATGCCTTTATGCTGTGCTTTTTATTATAATGGAAAGATCATAGTAAATACTTATACGAAATAGTAAATACAAAACGTTATCATTATGAGAAGTATTTGTCAAGTTGATATCAGTAAGCAATACGTTAATAATGTGAGTCCCACCACTAGCAGCCCAATATCTGAACACATGACAAATATACAATTGATAAACTTATATTTTTATTCAAATGAATTGGTCCTGTATGACTAAAGATAAAACAATCCCAGAAATGGTGTTCTACAAACGTATCGTCATCATTTGTTTAAGATTATTCAAAACTTCCACAGCTTCAGATATGATCCAAGCAGACAATATAACATTCAATGAAATGCTACCAATGAAGATGTATGAACTGAATGGTGCGTATACGTAACCAAAACCAAAATGTGTTTGAATATTTACAGTCGACTATACCTTTTCCGACGAGACTACTGATGAAATAGACGAACCGGCTGAATATTCGGACGATGCCGAGAGTTCAACAGAGGAAGGAACGGGCGAAACCTCATCATGGGAAGCAGAGAGCGCTCCGTTTTTTAGTGAGCCACATATGTTGATGGAGAGAAATATATCCATTATTAGTAATGAGGAATGCGAACTTCAGCTTGCAAGAAGTGTTCCAAATTACACCCTTTGCTCCGCTGGTGGAATTTGTTATGTGAGTAGAAATCATTTTTCGACACACTTTCTTGTAAACAAGAATAAAGAACCAGTTTTTCCTTTTGTTTTGGCCTATAACACAGAAGATGACAAATTACTCGATGTATGATAAAGTATAATTATGCATTTGTAAGTGAAATATTGCTCGGTAATTTGACTTTAGAAACGTTGAGCGAAACAAACAAAAATATATCATGCATATCAGAATCACGTGCGATTTAAACCAAAATCCAGACTCTACTAAGACGAGAAATTGTCTTAGTTTTCTGCTGAAAGCTAAATTTTTTGTGCGAACTCGTGATTAAAACGCTGGTGTCACAACTTCTATTGAACACTTTTGAAAGTACATGACACATATGTGAAGTACGCGAGTTCATGGTGCACGAGAAACTCCGCGCCAGATTGCTTTACTTTTCCTTTTAAAAAAACGAACTTTTTGCTTAGTTTTTACCTTGAACTATCGCCTTTCTTAGCTTCTTCATAAATAGACCTTTGCATGCAGCGGCAGTCTCTAACGAAGCGATTTAGAGCACGCGTCCCTGGCTTTGAGACTTTACGTCAGCGTAGCCCGACAGCCCTGGGCGGTGGGTCTTCTCGTCATTAGGCTGTGGCAGCCTGCGTAGGCGCAATTCGGGACGCTGGTGGTGGCTAAATTGCCTTGTTTTATGTGTTTGTTTTGTGTTCTATGGCAAAGATAACTTCTCGAGCTTCCTAAGAAAGCATTGAATTGTTTTTGGGACAAAAACAAACAAATGAAACCGATTCTTAGTGAGTCCGTGCGCGACAATAGAAATGCAACTGGAATAATTTTTTCATCTTATGTTGATTTTTTGACGGCACCATACACTCGGCCGTGACAATCTACAATGGCCTTAACTGCCTAAAACAATTTGACGACACCAGAGGCTAGCCAAACTGCATGGGTATTCTCCACTCACAACATGAAATTCAACGAGTCGCATCAATCGAACAACACATTTTATACGTACCCCACGGTACCGCGTTATTTGAACAGGATTTGAGAAAGGTCTCCACTAACACAGCATATCCACTATACAGTGTCGACGATAGTCACTTCACGACTATCGACGGAATCCGGCTTGTCTTGGGGCACGTTTTGAAGAGTAGTACTTTTTTACACAGCACCAAAGCAAATGCCCCAACGTATCTACTCCGTCCCCATACCCCGGACCCTATCAGCTATTTCTCGCCAAGACCAGGAACATTGCCGGGAAGGATTTTAGGAGATTATCTCAATGGAAATAATCCTCAAAAAACGTCGAACAGCCCGCGTCGCGGGCTGTTCCTGAACAGCGCAAGGATACGCCTGGACATGCGCAACTAGAGTGACATCCTTCACCTCAAAAGAAAGGACGTATCCTTCAAGGTATTTCATTTCGCCTTTTTTGAAGGCCGCGTTCTCGCCGGGGAAAAAGCGGTGAATCTGCGACAGACGCAGGAAAGGTAAAGCAGCCATCGCTTTGACTAGCAGACGTAAGGCCTGGTTCACACTTGCAGCTAATCCGCTGCCGCCGCAAGCGCAATCGGCCGCGGCAATGCACAGTGGACGCTACGCCCGGCGGCTGAATTCCTGCAGATTCGCCCGCCGATTCGCAAGTGTGAACCAGGCTTAAAGCAGACGACGTTAACTGTGCCAACGGCGCCAACCCGCCGACGCCGTTAGAGAGTGAGGAGTCTCGCCGCACACGAAAGGAGGAAAAAAGTATTTGGGAGGGAGCTTGCGGACACTGACCACCCTCACTTTCGGTTCTCAATGAACAAACCTCGGCGCCTCGGGACACCCATAGAGCTATTACAATAAACGCTAGAGGCTCAGCTGGCGCTAGTGCCTACAAGACTTCCGGTCACAAATTGAAAAGCAGACAGCATGCAGTCTACTTTTCCAGTCTTCCTGTGTATTCCTATGGGAAAACACGCGTGAATTTTGTCTCTTCGCCGGAAAATGACCAACTTTTATTTCGGTTGTACCGGATAGTATGTACCTTTATTAATATTGTGAAAGTGTAATGGCTTTAGTTACAGCATTCTTTCTTCACCGCTGAACGATGTTAAACGTCGCTATATATCAAGCACGAACCTCTTTTTCAAGGCAGGTATGTAGAAACGAGCGACGATTCTAAGCAAAATAACGATCGAAAGCAATGTAGAGTATGTTCAAAGTTCGCCAGTATTCCGTTGGTGCTTACATATAGCTAACATGCCCGTCACGTCACTCTATGAAAATGACCCCGTCGTGTATCTTTACGAGTGGTTAAAAAAGAAACGTTCGAAACGTAAAGAATAAAGTACGTGGGCTACGAAAGGTGTGTTTTCTTATTATTTCCTCTGTCGGCCAGTTTTTATCGGGCACCTGTTCTCTGGCTTCTCTCTATTTGCAAAGACTTGGAGCGTGCGGGTGATGATTTGAACCCAGAACAAGCATCTTCGCAGATATTCATGAGCAGAAAGAATAAAACAGTACTTATTTTTTGAAAATCGAACTATTTTACGTGACTTTCATTTTATTTTGATTGTCTGCAAGCACCAGGAGTTACTTATCTAGTGTAACTGCGTAGTTCTTGCCGTCTCTCTCGGTTTTCGACATGTCCTTCGTTCACTTGGCTCGTATATCCCCCATACTGGAAAGCGCCGACGCCGTGTTTGCGCTAACAGTGTCCGACAGTGCACCTAAATACATGTACGAAGCGGTTTTAGCACCGTTTTTGATGCCACGATATTAAAATAAAAACGCCGTAACTGACCAATTATTTCATCTGCGTGACTGGGAAATGTTCCAATGAGCCTAGTACGTGCGAATTGTTTGTGATATTTGCTCTTATAATCGAGCGCAGAAAGGAAATTCACTCACTTTTTTCCATAGAAATGCATTACCGGAAGTCAATTTTCGACTGCTTGCTGTCTGCTTCAATTTGCAACAGCACACTAGCGCCAGTTGAATCTCTAGCGTACGTTATAATAACTCTATGGGGACACCTCACCAGTGAGTCCTTTGACTTCTCTCATTGGTGCGCGTCTGCTAGTTGTTAGACAAAAACAACGCACCGTTCTAGTTACTTCGTCGGCCCTCTCTGAAAGGCGAAGTCGGGCTCGCTCGTAAAGACCTGCACCTCCGAAAGTCTCAGGAAAGGTAATGCGGACGCAGACGGGGACGTTGCGAGCAGTCGACGTTGCAAAGGAGCAGACGACGCTCAGATAGGGGGTCGCGATCAGCCAATCAGGGCTCGGTGTTCTGACGTCACCGCTACCCCCTGCGCAAGAAGCAGACGAACTTGCCCTCCGCATTGCCACAATGTCTAAAAACCGAGGGCGAGCTCGAAGCTGCCCATTGTTTTGAAGATTCTTTTCCAAGGAGAGACAAAGCACAAGGTACAGTGTTATCGATCGGATCGTAAATGTTGAATTGAAGCGCGCAAGAGTATTTAGAATTCGACAACGTTTCCGTGAAGTACTCATGGTAGGATAGTGCGACCCCACAATTTAGACAAGCATAAATTTGTGACCCTTTAAATGCTGAAACGAATGTTTGTTCCTAAACTAGAGGTTTATATACTTTTTTAACAGGGGATGTCTTTTATGGCTTGTACTGAACCGTTTCCGGCTTCTCATTCTCTAAACGAATGAGAGAAACTTGAATGCTAACCGAACACTGACGCTGCACTCGGCTCCTCCGTGGCTGGGTACAACTGCTATCTGAGCGTTTTACTTGAGTAGGTTCGAGTTAGACTCGCAGGTCACCTCACGTGCTAGGGGTAGAGCGCCAGCGACAAGCTCTACTCCTAGCGCAAAGGAAACGAGCGTACTCCGGGCTTTCGTCATTCTTGCCGGGCGCGCGCTTTCCTCTCTTTATTTATTTCGGTGCGCTTTTTGATTAAGATAGTTCAGGAGGAAGTTAGAGTGCGGCGCGGCTCTTTCATCGTTTCCGTTCCGATATTTCTCTTTCCCGGAGTTGTGGTGCCAGAGTTGCTGTGGCACCAAAAACGGCGGCTCTGTTATATCATCTAGCTCGACGCTGCATCACATTGTCTTACCACTCCCTACTGAAAAAAAAAAAAAACATTTGAGATTTAAACGGGTCGACCCGCTTGAATCAAACGGGTGCCAAACCGGTCGATCCGTTCGGATCAAACGTGATTATGGGATACGGGTAGACGTTTGAAAAGGTAGCCGTTTGATACGGTAGCCGTTTGATACGGGTGACCGGTCGACCTGACACGTCACCAAACATTTGAACGCGCCATTCGGAAAGGCAAATTATTCGCTAGCCCTAAATGGGTATCGTTTGGAAGGTTGGTCACCTTAAACTTGTATAAGACGTCCCGAAACTCATAAACCTATTTATAACATGCCAGAAACACGTAAAAAAATGTGCCCCCGAAGGTGCTTTAAAATGGGCAGGAAAACAGACACAGAATATTGTTTTCGATTCTCCTAGAAGTTTATTAAAACCTATTCCGTAAACAAGTACAAACGTGCAAGCGGTCTGTGAAATGTGAAGAGGCGCTCTAAGATTTTATACAACTGAAAAGATTGCAAAGCAAAAAAGAACCGAGGTAATTCTAGACTATAATGGTAGACTTTCGGCAAAATTATTCTCCCGGCTGCCGCGAGAATTGACGCTGCATAATTCTATAAATAATCTGGAAGAGTACGCGTAGAAGAATGGTCAATCGTTGTAAACAAGTAGGTTGCAGTGCACTTACCATAATTATAGCGGACTTGAAAGATGTAATCAGATATATATGTCAACACGGTCAAAGCAGGACAACCACACAAACACCAAAACGAGAAGGAAGGCTCCTTGAAGTTTCAACACGATGCGGCGCACACGCTGTCATTTGCCGAACCCAACCAAATTGCCAGAATTCCTGATTTCTTTGAAGAATCGCTTGTTGCCGATATACGTGTAGGACTTTTCGAACACTGATAGCTTTGGTGCACATCGAATACGTCGTCGAGAGACATCCTAATAAGACCGCAGGGTTAGGCGACAGATCGAAGCAGGCAGGACGACTGGAGCGAAGTTCAAGCTGCAACTGACAAGTGACAACAAGCAGACAAAGAAAAAAGCGGCTGCCAGCCGCGCCCTTCCGGATCTCGATGCTTATCAGCGTGTAGCTCGCGCGCTGCTGCGGGTCACGTGACAGAGGTGACAGAGAAGGGAGGGGCGGTGAGTGCGGAGACAACGGGGCCAATCTGGACAGGCGAGTCGGCGAGATCGCGGCTATGATTGCCGCGCCAATCATGTGGCGTTGGCCAATCGCGGCCGCAGATTTCTGCCGTCGCCGCAAGCGTCAGCTGGGCCCCGGGACAGCCGCGTACCCTCTCCCCTATGCATTCCAGTAAGACGTGTTTGTAGCCTCAGAAAGCAGGCGAATTGTGCACATTTCGGCACGCTCGAACGCAGGAAATCGCGCTGGTAGCTCGGGTTGCGCCCGAGCGGAGAGAGCACTCGGAGCGGGCTCGTATTTTGACTGCTGCGATGGCGAGCGTGCTCTCGCAATGCTCGATGTCTTGCAGCCAAGTGTTCGCGCGCTGCTTTCGCTGCGTCTTGAATTGAGATGAAACGAAGTCTAGAAGTATATTCTTTCACGCGGTTGCGTCTTCTGCGTGAGAGATTTGAGCTAAATAAGCATATTGAGCCAACAAAAACGCCGAAGTTTTAAAGTTCTGTCAAAAATGTCGGATCGCCAACGTCGCGCGTTTACGTAAAAAAGAAAAATTATTGCAGTTGCGGTTAAAGCGAACATCATCGCAATTAAAATATAAATATAATTACTGGCATTACGCGGACGATTTGAAATCGATAAACCGGCGGTCCCGGGCTTCCGGAAACATAGGCTGCCACGGCTGAAACAGGCGTACCCATGCCGCCGATCTGTACGTTCAGTATCAAACGGGCTCCGGAGAGCCGTTTGATTAAACCCGTACAGTTTGACGGTCACCGGCCACCCGCTTGTGCAACATGGTCACCGGTTTGAGCAAACGTGCGTCAACTTCGCCCACACGAGTGACCCATTTGCCCGGACGAGTGACCCATTTGCCAAATGAGTGACCTGTTTGCCGAAATAGGTGACCGTTATGGCTCATACGGGGGACCGCTTTGAGCCATACGAGCGACCCTTTGACAAACTGGTGACCGGTATGGCTAAACTGTTACCGGTATGAACCCGTTTACTTTCATATAGGCGCCAAATGTTTTTTTTTTCAGTAGGGCTGTCTTTGACACAATAATGGAAAAAAAGGTTATATAAAAATATAAAAATATAGCGGCCATAAGTACGTTCCGGACGAGTGAAGTATTGCTGCACCCACCAGAGCATTATAATATTGGAACAATTGGTGCAATCTTCTTTTTTCGCATATCAGAAAACAAAAAGAGTTGTTTCTGACCTAAAATTTTGTTGTAGGAGCGGCGGAAATTTTGTTATTTATTTTTTGTAGTTTTTTGCTTTATACCACGGCGTCGAAAACGCAATCTAGGAACAACAAAATCAGCGAACGTTATGAAATAGAAGAATTCAGCGGCTATGTCATTCACCGCCACCGTGCTTTGTGACTCGGTTCGAGGATTGCAGCTGCGAAAGTCTTCAACTTATTTATTCAACGTTTCCGGGAAAAAATAAACCAATTGACTTTTTTTCTTGTTTTTCAGGGAGACAGCGGGGGACCTGTGTGTACCAAAAAGGAGGGCGCTGGTTTCTTGCTGGTATTATTTCCGCTCTACGTGGTAGTTGCTATCAGCCTGTTCAGCCCGCGATATATGTCAGAGTATCACACTTTGTCGACAGCTTTATTTTGAACTTCATTAAACAACATAAGGGGTCTCAACAAGGAGGGACAAAATGGCTTGTGTGCCAGGGATGAAAACCGTAAAAAATGTGTAAGGGAGTTTTTTAGCTCTTACAACAGATCAATTGATGATGAAATCAGTGAAATAAACTAAATTCAAGTTATTGCAGAACCAGGTCATCAATATTAAAGTAAGTTGTAATTAGTGACTTTTTCTGTATTCATGTGTGATAACTTTGAAACCGAACTCCTGTATGACACCTATGTCTGTGTGTAATGGAGAGCAGAATTGTTCTTGCAGCGATGCTTCTGGTTTACTTTGGCTTTGGCCTTAGGCAAAATCAGCAATGGGTAATCCGCTTATCCCGCACAAATTACCTTGATCAGATGCTTCATTTAATGTTTTCCACCATACTAATGTCTCTGTGGAAAAAGAGTATAAATTTAGAAGCACTTTCACATAAAGGGTTAGTAAATTTCATTCTTTTCGAATACTGGTGTTTTTGAAATTTGAATACTGGCGTTGTTTTTGTCCTGTGTGCATTCTTATGTGTTTTCTGACCGCTCTCGTGGTTTATTGTCGGGTATTGTGTTTTTTGCCTAAAGTGTCTATTACATAAAACATTTGAACATAATGTGTCTACATTCATGTAATATTTAGTTGTTTTTGGTGGTCTTTTATTTTTTATTTACCTTTTTGCTGTACCGAGCTGCACGGGGGCTGGGACCTTCGTCAAGCTGCTACCCAGCAGCTTTTGTCCTAAGTTCCTTGGTTTTATGTAAGGATATCTGAACACAAATAAAAGTTGATTTTATTCGATTTGATTTGGTCATTGTCGCGTGCTTTTTCGCCCAGTTCTGGGCTATACAAACGCCGAATGGAACCGTCCCATTGAAGTATGCCTGTTTCACCAAGTGCCAGACTGTTGTAGCGGGCAGAGCAGCAAAAATGTGTACTTGTGATAGCTTGCGGATACACTCTCTACCGAAACACTTTTTAATGCACAGTGATCTTCAGTGCAAGGCATAATACACGAATGTCTGCAGACCGGCACTTCCTGTGCTTTGGATTGGCACCTTGTCGAACGGAGTCAAGAGGGCAATCTTTTGTTCCTTATTTCTGCTATATATTGATTACGGTACCTGCCAGAAGCTTGAGTCTGTCATCAGCTTACTCGAACTTGCTGTTCATGAGAACGCTTTCTCGTACGGCCATTGGCGACAAAAAGAGGCTGAGCTCACAATGACTGATCGAATGGATGGTCCATGTCGTTATAGAAGCGACAACTACGGACATCGCTCATTCTTTAGGAGCCCTAGTTTTTTGCTCTTCCAGACTATATATCGGTTTCGCAAAGCTTCATTTTGCGGGAAGAAAATGCTTCTTGTGAACGGGAGTTTTGGTGTCGCGGTCTTCCCTGATATTTAAACCTCACCGCCATTGCCAAGATAAAATCTCGGACGAGGCTTAGTAGTCAGCTTAGAAGATGTTCTTCCTCGTATATCTATCCAGAAAACAAAAACTAACCTTAGTAGAACCTGAAATACAGTTTCCGAATTGATTGAAAAAAATAATGGCAAATTGCTTGGCAGTTGTGGAACATACACAAAATGTTCAAGCCACACAACCGATTAGCGATACTCTGAGCTTTCGACGCCAGAGGCCTACTTTCACGGAACACGTCATCAGAGAGTTTAGCGCGAACCATCTCTGAACTTCATAGTTGTTCCTAGAACGAAGCGCGATACTACCGCTAATTGGGCTGATAAACCTGGCGATTTTTCAGTGTCTTCCATACTCGCGAGCTCCTCTCCTCGGCGCGCACAGGTGGTTTAGCTTCTCCTCGCCTACACCTCTGGTAACATTACCTTCAAGTTGAACATATTAGCGTCGAGCACCTCACCTCTCCTTCCCCACGCGTCAACCAATCAGTGTCGACCCTCGCGGCCATGCTTTTACCTGGGCTTCACGAAATGTCGAACATCTAGCCAAATAAGGTTTCACATTAATAAGTAATTACGACATCGACTGATCTCAAATGTTTGCAGGAAGCGCGATTGAGAAAGTTGCTGCTTCATGGAAGTTTAATGCACTTAAAATAAATTTAAATCGGATCTCTGTACGTTTCTTAAGCCATGAACTGTTCATCTATTGCAGCCTGGTCGCCATCATTTTCGCTTCTCCTCTTCGCGTCGGTGCCGGCTTTCTCCAGCTGTGTGGGCAGATATAGAGTTTTATCTCGTAATACTTGGAGAGCAGCTTGCTTCTGTTGTATTCCTCCGGGTGCGCGCTTGTAAACGTATCTGTGTTTTTTTTTTTTTTTCAAATTGCTGTTTCTTAGAAGCTAGAACGTTCGTCGGCATTGCCGATTTTCGACCACTGTGTAAAATACGCATTTAGGCGATGCCACTCCACGATATTCGCAGGAAAACTCAGCCAGTTGATATGGACTTTAAGCGAAGTGTTACCGTATTCCACGTACCGCACCACTGAAGCCTTTGAAGCATTCTTTCAAGCGCGCGCCCGGGTGACGCCGTGACCTCGGTGTGCGCACTGAGAAGCATGTTTCAAAGGCTATGGTAGTGCGGTACCCGTAACACGGAAACCGTTTGCTAAAACTTCCGAATGTTCGAAGCTATACGGGAAGAAATTGTTGGCGAGAAGGAGAAGAGAGAGCGTGGAGACGTTAGAACACCTAGCTCTGGGTGGAAGGATTAGTGGGTGGACGCGTAGCTACCTGCCCTTTGTCTCTACTCACTTTTCGAACGGTGGGAATCAGTTCGTTGAGCGACGTTTCATGGACAAATCATTTCGTCGACAGTGCGATGCTTCATCAACAGTTCGTGTCGTGGAAACGAGCGCCCGCTCATTTCATAGACTGACGTTGCGACGTTTCGTTGACAGCTCGCTCTCCCAGCTCCGCCAGCTGCGCCTCCTCGTGGCCTCCGCGCCTGCGCGCGCCTGCACGCCTGCGCGGCGCGCGGCACTTGTGCTGGATGGATGGATGAAATAATTGGCTGACCGGGCCAAGTAGGGCGAACCAGTGCGCAGCCGTCTTGCCTCACCGAGTGGGACTATCAGCTTCTTTTTTTCTGCTTTTTTTTTTGACCACCGATTGCAGCATTGTCTGAACTTACGATAGGTATGGTTTCACTCGTGTCTTCGCCCGAACCGTTAGGTAAGCGTTGTCAAAGCCGGAAAGTTTTGTTCTCGACCACTGTCCTTTATCAAATTAGATTCTTAAAACATTCAACAACATGCGCTGCTGTCGAGGGCTACGATTTCGGCCGCATACGTGATCGAGGTGTCTGTACAGTCGGGAGCAAACGTTTGCGGGGCACGGGAGCGCCAGCCGAAAAGACTGCCTGTGCCTTCTCACGGCGCGTTGCCGCTCTCAAGACTCACGCTTTGCACATGCGCTTCCTCTCTTGTTCGCAGTCATGCTTTTTTCGCTCGCTTCCGTTCGACGCCCACGAGATAACAGGGACTGGCGCAAGGTGCCGCGAAACGTTATCTGTAGAATGCGCGAGCTCCGTCACCCATCACGGTGGCGGGGGCAGACGTGCGGAATGATGACTGTCAAGCGGCACCTTGCGCCGGTCCCGGTTGTCTTGTGCACTTCGGGCGAAAGCGAGCAAAAAAGACATGACTTCGAGCACGAAAGGAAGCACAATCTCGAAGCGTGAATCTTGAGTGCGGTTGCGCGCCGTCAGAAGGCGCAACCAGTCATTTCGGCGGACGCTGCCGCGCCCCGCAAACTTTTGCCGCCTACTGTACGTCATCGAAGCAACCCTTCGCGGGCAGGCCGCCGGCACTTCGACTGTTTGGACGAACTGGCAGGGTCGTTTGCAAAGCAAGTGTATCTTTCCGCGCTTTGCGTCTTTTGGTAGAATCCTCAAGAGCCACCTGAACATAGCATAGATAGTCCACACGTCAAAACACTAAAGCTCTTAGGGCTGGGTCACGAACTTGCCCCAGGTATCTGTCTGCTATGATCGATAAGAACAATTGGACCAGTCATTGGATCAGTCGGCAGCAGCCGACTGGTCCGATAAGGAGGACCAGTCGGCTGCTGCCAATGGGTTTCGCCTATTGGTACTCCCACCTCCAATGCTTTGGATGTGGCGGCTGCTCGAGAGAAGCTATATAATGCATTATGTTGCACATTTCATATCAACTATGTCTTACTTTGTGTAATAAGACTAAACATGGGGTGATGTTTTATTTATCTATTACCCATTCTCGTGTTCGTTTTTTTTTTTTTTTTTTTTTCGCACTGTAATGTAGCATTTTCTATGTTTACTCGCGGTCACCGTGCTCGCGGGAGTTCGAGTGTCAATGTTTCTTGTGCTTTTGTTGTTTATTTTTATTTGACATGTTTTACGGCCCTTCTTATGTAATATCCTTTTTAAACGGCACTTAAGGATAAATGACAATTAAACGAGTGCGACTAAACAGTTTTGTTTTCACATATAAGCCACAGTAGCCGATAAAACACTGCATCACTTTTCCGTTTGAATAATCGAAGGTAATGTACATGTTCAATTCAAGTTGAAATATTAGGGTTGTTTGTAATATAGCAATACAAGGCTGCAAGCGGTATTTTGGTTTAAAATTAAGCAATATGAAAAGAAAAATCAGTGTTCACACCGTTTTCCACAACCAAGCATTGGATCGAAATTTTGTTTTGCGCCTAGGCATATTTTTCTCCATCACTTTTCTTCTTCCAGTAACTTTCAGTTCCATAAACGGGTTTCGAAAATCGCAAATATCCCAATAGGGCGCGCGCAAAGTCCTGTGCGCTCTTGCTAATTCCATGTGACTCGGATGAGAGCGAGAGGGTAGCGCAATTGCCTTCCTTGGAGAGTAACTGCCGCCTAGCGCAGTTGCTCCACAAGATCGACTTTGTCGTCTGTTACAACCGCTTGCACCTTGAATATCCTGCATTCCTTTCAAAGCCGAAGAAAAAACGTTTGCCGACGAAATGTTTTAGGGTGATGCTGTCCACGAAATGATTTTCGACGAAACGTCCCAGTGTCGACGAAACGTGCGTCCATGAAACGTGTGTCCACGAAACGTTGTCCACAAAACGTAATTTCACGGAAACGAGTTTTGACGAAATGATGGGGACCCCTTTTTGAACACCCAACGTTCCGGTCCTGCATTCGGCGTCCGCGTTCGAACGCGTTCAAACAGCCAGCAGAAACAAAGACGGCTATTATATGAAAGAATTAGGCACCGAAACAACCCAGTCAGCACACAGTATTCCGCCAATATCGGCGTCGGGTGAGAGAAATAGCGCCAATATCATTCTGACACTGTCGATATTGGCGATGGATTGTAATGATCGGGCCAGTATTACTTTTATGTGGCCGATGTCGGCGCAACATCACTTGGGTCGGCCAACGCCACGCTGATATACAGTCCCAGGCAGGCCACAGTATTGCGCCGATATTGGCGTCGGATCGGAGAAATCGGGCCTTTATCATTCTGATACTGCCAGTAAAGGTTCGTCCCTTGGTTGAATTGATGATTGCTGCCCAACGGTGTCTTGCGGGCCAATCGTTTGATGAGCCTTGTTTGGTGGGTGATCCGAAGAGTTCGTCAGATGCGGGAGAGCTTCGTCTAAACCGTTCATATAGATGTTACGAGCTATTGTACACAGTATATACAAAGCAAAGAAAATCCGCCGTCCTCCAAATTAGTCCAAGTCCAAGCCAGAAAGCCCTTCTTTCTCCCCAGTCACGGGCTTTTGAAGGCGCTGAACCCCAGCACTCTCGGGCGAGGATCAACCAATCATTTCAAAGTTTTGCTGGAGCCACGTGATATCTAGCGTCCAATAGCTGCCAAAGGCGTCGATACACATTCGTTAACTTGCCAACGGACTACAGCCGACAGCTCCGTAACTTCGTCCGTGCATCCCGTTGCAGACACAGCGGCGCCTCTCCGGAACTCCCAGGTTGAAACCCAAGAAGCCCCGTAAAATGCGCAAGCCTCCAGATTAAAAAGAATAACAACATCCCTTCCCGAGGTGTCACCCCGATAGGGGAGGCACAGGAAGACGCTCTCCAGGGGGCCGCGTCGGCAGAAAAGCCCAAGCGGTCCCTCGTTAGAAAAACAAAACTACACAAAACGACCGGGAAGGGAGCATCATTCACGCCGCCAGACAAGACGACCGTCGCCCGGCCGATCGAGAAACCAGCCGTCTTTCCCAGAACCCTTACTCGTTCCCCCAAGACTGTTTCTGGTCCTCCTTGGACTTGCTGTTGGGCATGCTTCGTCACGCGAGCGCAGACAACGGCTGTCCGATCGAAACTGAAACCATGCTCCTCAGCTCCATCGCTACCTTATCCCCAAAATTGTACACAAAACGTAACTTTCGAGCATGCGACAAAAACAGTCCAGTGGCGCGTGCTTGCCAGGCCAGCAAACAAGGTACAAGCTAAACACACAAAAAATAAAGAACCTGAGTGCATCGATGCAAGACATTGCGAGCCAGCCTCAAAACGTTCTTGGAGCACTTTGTGCAACGACTGAACTCGAGACAAGCAAGTGTGCTGTCCGTGTTCAGCTTGCAGACATTGCCTTCTTTGCTTTAGCTCACTTCTTTTCACCAACTTTCTTTCACAGCAGATTTTTCACGTACCGAGGTCCCTCTCAAAAGAAGGCCCACCGAGAGGAATCTAGATAAACAATACTTTGACAGAGCAGTTTTTGAATTAAAGATGGATTTTTGTAGTAACGTATCATTTAAACAAGAACAGGAATGTTAATGAACATGCGGTGGTACTTAGTTTCATCTTAGAACGTACCATATCTGCAGTGATGTGGGAACGGCAACATTCGACGTCACGCGACCACGGTCACTGAAAGGCACTGACCGAATATAGTTTTCCCACGGCCGTTGCTTTAGCTCATAAAGTAACTCCTGCCGCGCAAAAACATGGTTTCGTTGCACAGCATGACGGCATAGCTGGTACCCGGCACACTAGCGTCGGAGCGTCTGCACACATCCGTGTCTATTGCTGAAAATATAAAAGAGACGAGACGAGCCACAAGACGAGAGCGCGAAACGCGAGATGCCGGGAAAACCATGCAAGACCGGGTGGACAATTGATGCACGGTACTTTGTCAGGTGGCCGCTTGCACCACATATCACACACCTGCTCAATTACAGTACTCAGTTTAGTTTCGGTTTTGAAAGGCGACCTAAATTGGTCGTTTGGAGCAGGCTTGGCGCAGATTACCCATATTTTGGCGAAATGTAGCAGGATGTAGCAGGGTTAGCCCCTTGGCGCAGTTTGGCGCAATTGGCACAGCAATCACATCACTGGTAGCCACTTACAGCACACTAAGCTGCATAAATTCAAAATTACATGCGCGTGACATAATATGCCTCTTGCGATAAAACTGGACACACGTCGACAAATGTGTTGTCCACGTGTATTGCAGCAAAACAAGCTTCAATGAAAGCGTCCCCAGTCGTTCTGAGCTCCGTCAATTAAATATGCCCTACAGCTTGTCTGGCTTCAGTATTGCTGCTTCAGAGCAAACTAGAAAATCTGGAATCCTCACCTTTGAACGAGAACGAACTGGCGCCTGCTTGCTTGTGGGCCGTGGAAACTGCAAGAGAGATTTGCGATTAGTTACGCACAAGTAACAATTTTTTCGAGTAGCCGCCTACAGCACACTCAAAATTACATGCACGGGACATAGATGCCTCATGCGACGGAACCCCCTTCATCCTTGTTTTCCGTTAACTCTGCTCACCTTCGCCGCTTGCCTCCAATTTCTGTGCTACATCTCTAATCTCGATTCCCTGGTTCCCAAAGGCCATGCCATGGCTTGTGCCAGGCACAGATCTGTCGGCTCCGCGACCGTCACTATATTGGCAAGGACGCCGCGGCACCTGGGCGCTTGATGTGTTCTTTTAATATTTTGGGCATGGCTGAAAACAGGTGGATGGGTGTCTGGTATGCCCTTTGCTTATTTGCAGATTGTTCCGAAAACAGGGGGTAGACGCTTCTGCGATCTGGGCGCATGCTCGGTATTTTACAATAGTTGAAATTGAACTCTGCAGGAATCTTAAAACATAACAAACAGAATGTGGATGCCAAAAAGCATAGCAAATGAAACACCCACCATCTATCTATTTTCGTTTCTTGTCCGCAAGAAGCTGTCGTATATGTAGCCTCCCTTGCTTAAGCCGCTCCTCCCTAGTGTCCCGGTTGGGTCTCGTCCTGATGAATCGTTGGTGGAGACCTGAGGTGCGGTCAACAACCTAACTAATTAAAACTAATTCTGCGAAAGACTTCTATTTCCGAGTTACATTGCAAAACTTAATAAAAAGCAACCCTCGAAAATTCTGGAAATCTATTTTACCAGGTAGCACGACTTCAAACTCGTTTATAATTAACGACGTAACTACCATGGACGCGCTGACAATTGCTACAGCGTTCAATACATACTTTCAGTCAGTATTTACAGTTGATAATTTCGAAGTTCCTCCTTTTACTCATGTTTCGCAGTCTGCGGTTGACGACATAGATGTGAACGATCAGGGTGTACTAAACCTGATTTTGAAGTTAGATACTAAAAAAAGTCCTGGTCCTGATGACATTCCTAATTCATTTATTGTCCGGTACTCCCTTTGGTGCAGTCGGTATCTCACGGTTATTTTTCAGAAATCACTGTCAACGGCCACAGTTCCTTCATCTTGGAAACTCGCAAAAATCATTCCCGTATACAAATCTGGCAACTCACAATCACTGTCAAACTACAGACCAATTTCTATAACGTCACATTCATGCAAATTATTGCAACATATAGTCTACAGGCATGTAATGGAGTTTCTCGAAACTAACAATATTTTATGCGATTTCCAACATGGTTTTCGACGCGGTTATAGTACTATGACACAACTAACAGAATTTGTTCATGATATTGGTCAGTCTCTTGATATCGGTAATCAAGTTGATGCAATATTTATAGATTTGTCAAAGGCTTTCGACACAGTTCCTCATTCTAAACTTCTACACAAGCTTAACCTAATTCTAAATAATCATCACCTGGTCAACTGGATATCCAGTTTTCTTTCTCGTCGGTCACAGTTTGTCTACTTTAACTCATCCAAATCTAGTACAGTTGACGTATCATCAGGTGTTCCACAAGAATCAGTTCTTGGACCGCTACTCTTTCTGTTATACATCAATGATTTGCCACGCTATATTTCCACTAAGATACGACTTTACGCTGACGACTGCGTACTATATCACGTGATAAACTCCTCCGATGACCATATAACTCTTAACAATTCTCTTGTGAATTTTCGTACGTGGTGTAAAACCTGGCAAATGAACCTGAACTTTCGTAAAACCGTTTTTATGACCTTTTCTAGGCGTTCATCACCTTCTGTGTTTAATTATTCATTTGACGGGTTATGCCTAGAAAGAGTTTTTGAATATAAATATGTTGGCCTCCTTTTCACGCCAGATTTATCTTGGTCTAAGCACATTGATACGGCATGTAACAAATCTCTTAAAAGACTTGGATACTTGCGGCGTACTTTACGTGTGGCACCCCAAGATACTAAACTTTTAACTTTTAAAACTTTGATTCGCCCAATCCGACATCATACAGATGGTTTGGCCGGACAGAGACACAAAAGCCTGACACAAGACCACTAGGAAGACAGGAAATAGAGTGTCTGTGAGGAATGAAACACACAACTCAGATAGGCGTCAATCACTCACCTTGAAAACACTTGCCATGAGCGGCAAAGAGCAAACTTCTGGCCTTGATTGACTGGTGCTTGCCACCAAGACCTGCATGTATAAGAAAGAACCCAGTTTTAGTCAAACTTGGGTGTTTTTGCAGAAGAGAGACAACAAAATACTAATGCAAGACCACTACACATAAGAAATGGCATCCAAGAGGAATGGAACACAAAACTCATATAGGCGGGCAATAGCTCACCTTGAAAATACTTGCTCTTGGTGGCCGAGAACAAACTCGTGTTCCTGATTGGCAGCCATTTGCTGCGAAGAATACCTGCACATATCCTAAGGACCCCAGTCTTAGTCTAACACAGATGCTTTGAGCCGGACAGAGACACAAAAGTCTGATACAAACCACAAAAAGCAGGAAATAGTGTCTGCGAGAGATAAGAACAGACCCAGGTGGAGAGGCTCGTTCTGTTTCACCTTAGTCTCATAGTGTAGCTCATTTTGCTAAAACAATGCATATTTGCTAAAAAAAGTATAAGATATATTTTGCCTCATTTAGCAGAGTTTACTGCCAAGGGTACCTGCACCCCAGAACAAGTCAGACTTAGTCACAGTTTTTTTTTTTTTCTTTTGATGAGCGACAACAGAATCCTAAACGGGTGATGAAACAAAATATGAGCCCAGCAAGACAGGCTAGCTTGCCTTGATGCCAGCACAGTGCCTCGGCCGACAAATGAGGTTCTATTCTTGGTCACTTGTCATATTTGGTGGGAATAGTAAAGTAAATGAAAATAAGGCAATCTCTCTTGCAGCCGCCAGCTGCAAACGAAATTCATATACCTCGATAAACGACCTGGAAATAAAATTGTATGGTGGTTGAGTGGTTTAAAGGGGTACTCCGGCGGTTTTTTGAGCTACCTCAACTAACCATATTTTCCGACTCCCTGGCCTTTACCCTTTCCTGTATGCTATTTAGTATCACGAAATTCATAACAGTTATTGTGAAATCGGCAAATGAAAATGATGCAAAAACCAACATTTAAATATACCCGCACTTTTCAGTGCCGTGACGTCAGTGGCGGGCAGGCTTGCCAGTAGAGCAAGCAGTCTAAAGAACAGAATATGCCAATCATTTGTTCCGTGCTGGAGCGGCGGGTACTGGAGCGAGCTTCCAAAGCATTCATTTGACACCACGAAACTGCTTGGAATCAGTTGGGAACAAATTCTACAGTCCAAAGAGTGAACCCCTGCCTTCCACTGACGTCACTTTTTCGTTGCTGCGAGTAGAGACTTTCAGTTTGAAAAACACGGTGAGGACTAAAACTGTAAATTCGATAACTTCGCGAAAAAAATATATTTTGACCTAATATTTGGGATTCTATTTTAACGATGTTTGTTGGCGAGCTTAGCAAAATTTCAAGAAAATCGGAGACCATGAAGAAATCGCCGGAGTACCACTTTAAGGTGTCAAATTTGAAACTTACAGACTGTGTAGTTCCGGCTTTAGTCCTCCTGGTGTATATTTTTATCCTTATTAATTATATTTAAATTGTTTTTTTTCAATTTTTGAGGCACAAGCACATAATTTATACGCTAATTCATCTTTAGAAGCGTTTTAATTATACTCCACGGCTTCCTAGTGCTCGTAATAGGTTCTCAGTAAAAGCGGCTTTCAATTTTTTTTTTGCTCTGGCTGTTGTTAGTTTCTTCACCTTTAAAATGCTGACAACTCGACACAAAAGTAATAAAAATGTGTTTTAAATGTGATGAAGATCAGCATTTCCAAGTTGTACCCCTGCTTCATGCCCCGACCATGCACCCATACCATAGCTGAGTGCAGTGACGAATGGTCCCAGGTGCTGGGACCCGACCGTATATGACTTTACGGTGTGGCGCGACTCATGCAGCCCCTATGCTTCGTGATGGAGCCAGTGAGCGAGGTGCGACCTGCTAGAGCTGTGCAAGCCATAGCTTTACAGCCTGCGAAAGGTGGGAAGATGCCCCTCCCTTTGCATAGCTTGCAATAGCTCACCAAGAAGCTATTGCAAGCACTAGGGAGCCACAGAGTGTGAATAAAAGCACTTCTGAATGTGAATTAGTGTGTAAATTATGCGTATATACGTTAAAACTAAAAAAGATATATATATATATATATATATATATATATATATATATATATATATACTAAAAAAGGCAAACAAAATAAAAGTTTCCAGGTGGGTTTGAACCCAGAGCTCCACTGCCCTTGATTTCAGTTCCCTAAGGCCCGCTTCAGACGGGGTAACTTTTCCAGCAATTTTGAGGTTGCTGGCGGGTAGTTTCCTAGGTTTCCCTAGATCAACACGAATTGCTGAGATCGGGTTCGGCTCTCAAACGGACGAGCAACTCTAACAACTCGGAGAAGTTTGAAGCGGCAGCAGCCAATCAAGGATACAATATTTTCACGTGACACTCCCGTGGTGGTGATGATGACAGCTAAAGACTTGGTTCTGGTTTGAAATGGATCGTTTTTGGAAATAAACCTTTTCAGAAAGATGAGTTAGTATTCTCAATGCCATTCAAAGATATAAAAACACGTTTTTAGCGTGCAGTTGTGCGTCTAAATAGTGCAAGAAAAATCAACTTGAATGATGATGATGGCAAGTCGTAGCAATTCGGTTGCTGCGTGTGAACGCGGGCGGCACGTGTTCACATGCAGCAACCGAATTGCTACGACTTGCCATTATCATCATGAAATTTTATTTTTCTTGCAGTATTTAGATGCACAGTTATATAAAAAAACATGTTTTTATATCTTTAAATTGTGCTGAGAATACCAAGTAATTTTTTAAACAGTTTATTTCCAAAAACGATCAATTTCAAACCAGAACCAAGTTTTCATCGTCACCACCACAGGAGTGTCATGTGAAAATATCACGAACCTTATAGGATGCTGCCGCTTCAAATGTCTCAGAGTTGTCCGAGTTGCTCGTTTATTTCGAGCTGGACCAGATCTCAGCAATTCGTGTCGATCTAGGAAAGCTAGGGAACAACCCGCCAGTAACCCCGAAATCGCTGGAAAAGTTGCCCCGTCTGAAGTGGGCCCAAGACACTCTATTATCTGGTACAGAGACCATTTAGGAACGTTCGGGTGTTTAAACGCTGTACTACCCTTTTTAAAACAACAACAAAAACAACAAAAATAAAACATTTCAGAGGGAGAGTTAAAGAAAGGTAATGCACCATTATGTTCAGTGAAGTTTGGTGACAAGGCTCGGGACTCGAACAGGAATGCCGTTATTCTTGGTGTGACCCCATTAGACTGTCTTGCTGCCTTTACTGGGGTTTATCTAACTGAAGTACCTGTACGAAAAGTAGAAGAAACACATGTGCATAACACTCAGTATTCACAAGAAAATCTGTCAACATCCAAAATGAACCATGGAGAAAATTATGCAACGAAGTTTTCGGCCACGTTCGCCGAGTCACCTCTCGTGGCCAATGTTTCATTGCAACTTTAATTGTAGTGAACTGTTATAGGGTATATTACAAACAAAGTGCAATTTGGTCTTGCACGAAATTACAACACACAAAACGGCACTCTAATACAGTATGTTCAGGTACCTCTGAACGAATTCCAGGGTTTCATGGTACCTCCTTCAGATACCTGATGTTGAACATGAAATATGTGCACCAAGGAGTGAGCAAACAGTGACTTCCAATTAGTCTCAAGCACCAATGACATGTCGACAAGGAGTGCAATGTGTAGAAGGTCGGCTAGAAGTGTGCAGCCAAGATGAAAAAGCAAGATATAACGATATCAGAATAACATCACACCAAAAAGGCTCCGTTGTAGTGAGACAATCTAGGGCACGAGTAATCGAGTCAACCGACGTACAGCCGCGATTCACTTTGCGTTGATTGAGAGTAAAACATTGCCAACAAAACAACAAAGTACGCGTGCTTTTCTTCTTTTTTAACACTATTTGCTTTGCGCAGCCGATAGCAGGGCAGTTGGGCGGCGTCACAAAACTCTGACTCATTCGATAGCGTTTCTCAACTTCGTTCGGCGCCAGTCGGCACCACAGATCAGTGGTCGGCACTCATGGTCTACCCGGGAGGAAAAAAGTACGAGATCAGAGCCGAGCGCCGATCGCGAGTTTCCTAAAGAGAAGCTCCGGTAACACTTCGTCGACTCGTCAGCTTCAAACAACGCCTCTTCGAACGAGCCCGCGAATCCAATGCGTCGAACGGTCGCGGCAGAAAGCACGCCGGAAGGAAGGGGCTGGAGGCTGAGTATCCGAAAGAGACGCGGCGCTGGTTTCTACGTCTATTTCGCACATGAGATAACAAGATAGCAAAGCTAGCCAAGTGTGAACACTGACTGACGTTACATCGGAGTACACGCAGTCGAAATGACACCTGCAACAGAGCAGCACAGCTAGAGGCTTTCAACAGGGGACACGTGCGTTCAAATAAGCTCCGATTTCAAAACTTAATGTCTCTTTTCTGCCCTTCGGTGTTTACTTTGATCCGTGTATACCAAAGCACTCAATGCTGCAAGTAATAAAGTCGTGTATACGTACCTTTCAAAGCGATTGAAAGTGCGTTGGTTTCGCTTGGAGCCCACAAGCAAAAAGCGCGACGAACTTTACGAACTGCCATCCGCCGGTCTCGGCGGGTTCCGCCGTGGCGGTCGCTGCGCAGTGCGCACGTGCGCATTCTCGGCGGCTCCGCCAGCTCGGCCAGGCCAACGCCACCTTGGCCAGGCACGGCTGGGCCGCGGGCCGCTGGCAAGCCGCTGGGCTTGGCGGCTCGCTCAGCCGCTCGGCTGGCTCGATTGGCTACAGCACAGGCAGCGCATGCGCGCAGGCTCTCCGGCTCGCTGGGCTCGCTCGCCTTCGAAGTTCCAAGTAGCTCGAGCTGGTGCGCGCGCGGGTTGACAATGGAAGCTTATCTTCTAGAAAAACGAGGCTGTAACGTATCGTTTGATGGCGCAAATGCACGCATTTTTTGTCGTTTTTTATACAGTGTGTGAATCTCGCGAAACAGGCGACGAAGAGTGGTGGGTGAAATGTGCTCGCATGTTGTCGTGGATTTTGTGTACGACGTAGGATTACCCAGAAAGGTGCGTCAATATTGTCACGAATGGACAGGCGAGGAAACAAAATAATAACTGGAAAACTGAAACGTTTAATGGGGGCGAACTTAAGCCCAAAAATAAAAGGAAACAGTAGATAACGGCAGAGCGTCACGGGCGTCGAAATCGGCGAAAGAGCAGAATCGAACGCTGGGGCGAAACTGAGTCCGGCTGGTTACGCGGAGCCCCTTTTGTGCACGCGTGGGCTTCTGGAACATTCGGCGTGGAATATTCGGCGTGCAGAACATTCGGCGTGCAGAACATTCTAACCTAGAACGAGCAACACGGTTCTCGAAATTACCAGAAATCTAAATTGGAAGAATAAATAAAAGACGCGGCGCTCCCAGGGATCGAACCCTGAGCTTTCCGCGTGGAAGGCACGCGCGATAACCGTTAGGCCACGAGCGCGCTGCCTACTCAGTCAGCTGCGCTCGCGGCATTTCCCCCCCCTTAAAAGTGCATAGTCCCGATGCAGAACAAAGGTAAAACAAAATGCACAAAAGAGATAGCGAGTCGCGAGACACAGTTCCCAGTTCCCAGTTCACAGTTCACTCTTTGACGAGAGTCCAAAGTTCTATCGTTCGTAATACGGCTTAAACCGGACGACGTGCACCACCTCGGGTCTTGGCTGGCTTCTTGCAGATGGGCGCGTTCCGTCGGGTAGAACTTCGTAGTTCAGATCGCCGAGGCGTCGGATGATTTTGTAGGGTCCGAAATAGCGCTTGAGAAGCTTCTCGCTGAGACCGCGGCGCCGAATCGGTGTCCACACCCATACCCGGTCTCCGGGTTGAAAGAGGACGTCCCGGCGACGAAGGTTATACCGGCGTGCGTCGACTCGCTGTTGGTCTTGAATCTTGATTCTTGCCAGTTGACGAGCTTCCTCGGCGCTTTGAGAGATCAGTTGAGCGTCGTCGTTGCCGTCGTCGGTAGGCATGTGAGGCAGCATGGTGTCGAGCATCGTGATAACCGTCCGGCCGTGCACCAGTTGGAACTGCGTCATTCCTAGTGGTTTCTTGAAGGTGAACATTTCGGCAGACGTCTGCCTGGTTGGGTTAAACGTAATAAATAAAGGGCAAACGCCAACCAATCCCTAAAATATCGTAGGGTCCCAACGTTTCGGTGCCGGCTCGGCACCTTCTTCAGGGGGCTATTTAAAAGAGAAGCAGCTTCTTTCTTTTCTTCTGCGGTGAATGTAGGGCAGCATCTTCGTTTTTTACGGTGGTTAGTTTTGAAACCAGGTGCGGTACCCTCGTTTTCTTCTTCAAAGTTGGTTATTTACAAACGAGGATCAGCATCTTCGTTTTCCTCTATGGTAGGGGCCTGTTTCTTTCGTGTCTCCTCTAAGTGCCGTAGTCCACTGACGTATGCTGAGGGCAAGGTGCCGGAGGATCGATTAATATTTCCTGGTGTGGTCTGTATGCGCCATGACTCAATAAAGAGCCGTTGGCGCCAGTTGGTTTCTACATCCAGGATTCGGGTATTATCAAAGTCGATGCGGTGGTCATTGTCGTCACAGTGTTCCGCAACAGCGCTACGCTCTCGGTCAAATTTGCGTACGTCATTCTTATGTTGGCGGACTCTTTCCTTGAGGTTTTTTGTTTCGCCGACGTATGAAGCGGAACACTCAGCACAGGGAATTCGGTACACAACGCCTTGTGCCTTTTCTCTTGCTGGACGGTCTTTCGGACGAGGCATTAGGCGCCCAAGTGTCGAAACAGGTTTGTGAGCCACCTGAATACCTTCTTTGGCCAGCGTACGGGCCAAAGTTTCGCTAGTTCCCTTTATATAAGGTACACAGACGCGGATGTTTGGGCGGGACTGCGTACTATTCTGTGGGTGCTCAAGACTGCGACCAAGACGACGGACAACACGGCTGATGAAGCTGTTGGTGTAGCCATTCTTTTTGAGGTCGGCGATGACAGCCTGTTCTTCACTTTCTTTGTCTTCCTTTGAGGAGCAGATGTTCCGAGCTCGGGACAACAGGGTCGCAACCACCGACGCCTTGTGACTCGTAGGGTGGTATGAGTCAAACCGAAGGTAACGTCCGGTGTGGGTCGGCTTCCTGTATACAGTGAACTTCATGTCTTCGCCTACTCGCTTGACAAGCACATCCAGAAACGGCAAGGTGCCGTTTTTTCAAGCTCTAATGTAAACTGGATGGCCGGCTCGATGGAGTTTAGGTGGGCTAGAAAGTTGTCCACCTCTGATGTTTTGAGGATACAAAAGCAGTCATCGACGTAGCGTAGGAACACTTTGGGGCTAGCCGGAAATGACCGCAGCGCCCTTTGTTCTATCGCTTCCATCGTCAGGTTTGCCGTAGTAACCGAAATAGAAGCACCCATTGCGGTTCCGCTGGTCTGGCTGAAGAACTCTCCTTGAAAGCTGAAGTAGGTGCTGTGAAGGCAGAATTCAAGGAGGCAGCATATCTCATCCACGCTGAGGCAGGTTCTTTCGTTCAGGTCTTTCTCGTTTTCGAGAGCGTTTCTGGCTGTGGCTACTGCCAGGGGCATTGGAACGCTCGTGAACAGTGAAATTACATCGAAATGACACTAGACTGTCCTCGTGTTCAGAGACTGCTCTCGAAAACGAGAAGGCCTGAACGAAAGAACCTGCCTCAGCGTGGATGAGATATGCTGCCTCCTTGAATTCTGCCTTCACAGCACCTACTTCAGCTTCAAGGAGAGTTCTTCAGCCAGACCAGCGGAACCGCAATGGATGCTTCTATTTCGGTTACTACGGCAAACCTGACGATGGAAGCGATAGAACAAAGGGCGCTGCGGTCATTTCCGGCTAGCCCCAAAGTGTTCCTACGCTACGTCGATGACTGCTTTTGTATCCTCAAAACATCAGAGGTGGACAACTTTCTAGCCCACCTAAACTCCATCGAGCCGGCCATCCAGTTTACATTAGAGCTTGAAAAAAACGGCACCTTGCCGTTTCTGGATGTGCTTGTCAAGCGAGTAGGCGAAGACATGAAGTTCACTGTATACAGGAAGCCGACCCACACCGGACGTTACCTTCGGTTTGACTCATACCACCCTACGAGTCACAAGGCGTCGGTGGTTGCGACCCTGTTGTCCCGAGCTCGGAACATCTGCTCCTCAAAGGAAGACAAAGAAAGTGAAGAACAGGCTGTCATCGCCGACCTCAAAAAGAATGGCTACACCAACAGCTTCATCAGCCGTGTTGTCCGTCGTCTTGGTCGCAGTCTTGAGCACCCACAGAATAGTACGCAGTCCCGCCCAAACATCCGCGTCTGTGTACCTTATATAAAGGGAACTAGCGAAACTTTGGCCCGTACGCTGGCCAAAGAAGGTATTCAGGTGGCTCACAAACCTGTTTCGACACTTGGGCGCCTAATGCCTCGTCCGAAAGACCGTCCAGCAAGAGAAAAGGCACAAGGCGTTGTGTACCGAATTCCCTGTGCTGAGTGTTCCGCTTCATACGTCGGCGAAACAAAAAACCTCAAGGAAAGAGTCCGCCAACATAAGAATGACGTACGCAAATTTGACCGAGAGCGTAGCGCTGTTGCGGAACACTGTGACGACAATGACCACCGCATCGACTTTGATAATACCCGAATCCTGGATGTAGAAACCAACTGGCGCCAACGGCTCTTTATTGAGTCATGGCGCATACAGACCACACCAGGAAATATTAATCGATCCTCCGGCACCTTGCCCTCAGCATACGTCAGTGGACTACGGCACTTAGAGGAGACACGAAAGAAACAGGCCCCTACCATAGAGGAAAACGAAGATGCTGATCCTCGTTTGTAAATAACCAACTTTCAAGAAGAAAACGAGGGTACCGCACCTGGTTTCAAAACTAACCACCGTAAAAAACGAAGATGCTGCCCTACATTCACCGCAGAAGAAAAGAAAGAAGCTGCTTCTCTTTTAAATAGCCCCCTGAAGAAGGTGCCGAGCCGGCACCGAAACGTTGGGACCCTACGATATTTTAGGGATTGGTTGGCGTTTGCCCTTTATTTATTACAGTGGTTTCTTGAACCGCTGTGTTGTACGCAAACGTAACGTACGGCAACACCTCGTCCCATGTCTTGTGCTCCACGTCGACGTACATGGAGATCATGTCGGCGATGGTCTTGTTGAGTCTCTCCGTCAGCCCGTTGGTCTGCGGGTGGTACGCCGTGGTGCGACGATGACTGGTGTGGCTGAGACGAAGGATTTCTTGCATCAGCTGGGCCATGAAAGATGATCCTCGATCAGTGATCAGCACTTCAGGTGCGCCGTGTCGAAGGAGAATGGACTCGACGAAAAACTTGGCGACTTCAACCGCTGTGCCCGCTGGAAGGGCTTTCGTCTCGGCGTATCGTGTAAGATAATCGGTCGCGACAATAATCCACCGGTTTCCTTGCGTCGATGTTGGGAACGGCCCAAGTAAGTCCATTCCGACCTGCTGGAAGGGAGTAGTCGGGGCAGATATCGGCTGCAGGAGTCCTGCTGGCTTCGTCGGAGGCTTCTTACGTCGTTGGCACTCATGGCACGACCGTGTGTACAGATGGACGGTTTTCGGAAGTCTCGGCCAGTAGTATTTGTCACGAATCCGGGCGAGCGTCCTGCTGTAGCCAAGGTGTCCAGCCGTCGGGTCGTCGTGGCATGCTTGAAAGATTTCTTCTCGCAGGCTGGCAGGAACAACCAGCAGCCAGGCAGGGTCACTGGTTCCGAAGTTCTTTTTGAAGAGCACGCCTTGCCGCAGAACGAAGCTTGACAAGTCTCGGGCAAAGACTTGTGGAGCTGAACTTCCTTGACCTTCGAGGTAGTTTATCACGGCGCGAAGTTCCGGGTCGTCGCGTTGGAGTGCTCTCATGTCGGCATCTGTAACTGCGCCGAGAAAACGGGCATCATCCTCGTCGTCGGTGCTGTCAGGGGAGATTCTACTGGGGCCCTAGACAAACAGTCGGCGTCGTTATGCTTACGGCCAGACTTATGCACAATGGTTACGTCAAATTCTTGCAGTCGAAGGCTCCAGCGAGCGAGGCGTCCTGACGGGTCCTTAAGGTTGGCGAGCCAACAGAGAGCGTGGTGGTCCGTGACGACGCGGAACGGGATTCCATACAGGTACGGGCGGAACTTGGTTAACGCCCAGACGACAGCGAGGCATTCCTTGTCAGTCGTTGAGTAATTTTGCTCTGCCTTCGACAGCGCCCGGCTTGCGTAAGCGACCACCCTCTCTGCTCCATCTTGTCTTTGGACGAGTACCGCGCCGAGCCCGGCGTTGCTGGCGTCCGTGTGAACTTCGGTTTCCGCTGATGAATCGAAGTGTCCGAGGATAGGGGGCGATTGGAGTCTTTCCTTCAGTTCGTTGAACGCTTGTTCTTGCGCCTCCCCCACCGGAAGTCCACGTCGTCCTTCGTCAGATGCGTGAGCGGTGCAGAAACCTTGGCGAAATCGCGAACGAAACGTCTGTAGTAAGCGCACAGCCCAAGAAATCTTCGTACGGCTTTCTTGTCTGATGGCTTCGGAAAGTCGGCGATAGCGGATGTCTTGTCAGGGTCTGGGCTTACACCCTGAGCACTCACGACATGGCCCAGGAATTTGAGCTTGCCGTAAGCAAACCGACATTTTGATGGCGTTAGTGTCAGTCCAGCACTCTGGATAGCCTGTAGCACGGCTCGCAGACGTCTCAGGTGCTCGTCGAAGTCGCTTGCGAATACCACGACGTCGTCGAGGTAGACGAGACAGCTTTGCCATTTCAAGCCGGATAGGACGGTGTCCATTACGCGCTGGAAGGTCGCCGGTGCGGTGCACAGTCCGAATGGCATCACTTTAAATTCGTACAGTCCGTCCGGCGTGACGAAGGCAGTTTTCTCCCGATCCCGTTCGTCGACCTCTATCTGCCAGTACCCACTCTTCAGGTCCATCGACGAAAAGTATCGGGCGTGGCGCAGCCGGTCCAGAGTGTCGTCGATGCGTGGCAGCGGGTAGACGTCCTTTTTTGTTACTGCGTTTAGCCGGCGATAGTCCACGCAGAACCTCAAGGTTCCGTCTTTTTTCTTCACCAGGACTACTGGGGAAGCCCACGGACTGTTTGAGGGCTGGACGATGTCGTCATCAATCATTTCCTGAACTTGCTTCTGGATGACTTCCCTTTCTTTCACGGAAACTCGGTACGGCGGTCGATGTACAGGAAGGGCGTCGTCATCAGTAACTATTCGATGCTTCGCAATCGTCGTCTGGCGTACCTTTGATGACGTGGCAAAGCACTCACAGAACTCGGCGAGGAGGTCAGTCAGCTGTCGTCGGTGGGAAAGGGGAAGGGTGGGGTCGATGTCGAGATCAGAGGATGACGCTGTCTCGCGCTGCGACGAAGTGGAGTCTTCAGATATTCCGGTGATTGCGGCTGAGTCCTGGAGCTCCTCGATGTGTCCCACGGTGGTACCTTTTGTAAGGTGCTGAGCCTCTTGTCGGAAGTTCGTTACAAGGACAGCGGTGCGTCCATCCTGGAGCTTTGTTACGCCTCTGGCGACACCGATCCCTCTGCCTAGGAGCAGCTGAACATTACCTTCCAGCAGGGCGTCTCCGCAGATTGCTGTTTCGGTCCCGACGGGCACCAGCACACTCGAGCGCGGTGGCAAGTTCACGTGCTCGGACAATACACGTGCTGTGGCTGAGGTGGCCGATGCTGTTTCCTGATCCCCGGACGTCACAACAGGTTTCCGCAGTGTCAGCTGGTTGGCTTCCAGGTCGATGACGGCGCCGTATTCGCAGAGAAAGTCCATGCCGAGTATAACGTCTCTTGCACAGTCTCGTAGGACAACGAACTTCACCGGACATGTCTCACCGTGAATCTCGACGCGAGCGGTGCACCTCCCGACTGGTGTGATGAGGTGCCCACCGGCAGTTCGTATCTGTGGACCATCCCACGGCGTCGTCACTTTCCGAAGGCGTTGGGAGAGCCTCCCACTCAGGACGGAGTAGTCTGCTCCGGTGTCGACGAGAGCCGACGCGTCGTGGCCGTCGATAACGACGTTTAGGTTATTCTTTACCGTCGCAGGAGCGTCGTTTTTACGTCCGGCGTCGTTAGAGTGGGGGCCCTCCGACGTTCGTGGAGGATGTTTGCGTCGGTCATCTTCGGCAACACCACCTCCAGGGGTTGCCGCGCCTAGTTTCCCCGGCGGGGAGCGAGGGCGACAGGCTTTCACGTCGGGGTCGGTGCATCGGCGAAGCTGGACGTCGTGGCGAAGGCGACCGGAACTCTCGGCGGGACGCAGGCTCGGGGGACTGAGGTCGTCGCAGGTACTCGTCGATCTCCCGAGGGCGTTCGCCATACCGGGGTCGCGGGTCGTTAGGGTGGAATCCGCGCAGCCCGAGTCGTCGGTATGGGCATCGGCGGTACACATGGTCAGCTTCCCCGCAGTGGTAACACAGCGGGCGTCGGTCAGCCGTCCTCCAGACGTCTGTCTTCCTCGGCGCAGGTTGCTCTGGGCGAACGTGCGCCTGATCTTCCTGTCGTCGGGGGTAGTGCGGCGTTGGGGCGTCTCTTCGGGGTGGCGCCGTGGCTTGGCGGGGAGCTTGCGGCGGTCGTCGGGCCATGGCGGCGTAGCTCAACGTCGGTTCTTCTGGCGTCGTCACGTTGATGGGAATTTCAGGTTGGACCGCCCGTTTGACTTCCTCGCGCACAACCTCGGCGATAGAGAGTGTCGCTGGACGACTCGAGGCTGGCAGCAACCTGCTGAGTTCCTCCCGGACGACCTCCCGGATAATTTCGCGGATGTCCGTACCAGGAGCGTTCTCGCCGCCAAGCAGCGCGGTTGCAGCGACACTTGGATGTCGCTGGTAGTGAGAAGCGCGCGCTTGGAGGGCGCGCTCGATGTTTGTCGCCTCGGTGACGAAGGCTTCGACGGTGTTTGGCGGGTTGCGCACGAGGCCTCCAAAGATGTCGTCTCTCACCCCGCGCATGAGGACCCGCAGCTTCTTGTCGTCTGTGGCTCGTGGGTCGGCACGGGCGCTCAGGCGGAGGACATCTTCTACGAAGCTTGTGACGCTTTCGTCGGGGCCCTGCGTTCGAATTCGGAGGAGATCTTCTGCCTTCTCCCGTCGGTGTAGGGTGGCGAACGTCCGCTGCAACTCGGCCACACAGATGTCCCACGACGTAAGCGAAGCCTCGTGATTCTCAAACCAATGCCTCGCAGTACCCTCCAGCGAAAAGTAGAGGTTCTGGAGGCACTGCTCCGCAGTCCATCCGTTGTGGCGCGCCACACGCTCGTAGTGCTTGATCCAGTCTTCGACATCCTCGTGGATCTCGCCGTGGAAGGGAATCGGCGTACGGGGAGCGGCGGGCAGGTAGACGACGGCAGGAGCGGCGGGGTCGGCGACTGGTCGGCCATCGTCGGCCTCGTTGGCTGCTTGGTCCTGGGCGGCAGAGGTCCGAATTCCGGGTGTAGGCCTTGGGTGCGACGACTGAGCCGGATCTCGGTAGTGTCTTCGTTGGTGCTTCGTGGGCTTGGCGTCGGACTTGCACTGCGGGCCCTCGGAGGGGTACGCGGCAGGGGCATGCGGTACCCCGCACCTCCACCAAAATGTCACGAATGGACAGGCGAGGAAACAAAAGAATAACTGGAAAACTGAAACGTTTAATGGGGGCGAACTTGTGCCCAAAAATAAAAAGGAAACAGTAGATAACAGCAGAGCGTCGCGGGCGTCGAAATCGGCGAAAGAGCAGAATCGAACGCTGGGGCGAAACTGAGTCCGGATGGTTACGCGGAGCCCCTTTTGTGCACGCGTGGGCTTCTGGAACATTCGGCCTGGAACATTCGGCGTGCAGAACATTCTAACCTAGAACGAGCAACACGGTTCTCGAAATTACCAGAAATCTAAATTGGAAGAATAAATAAAAGACGCGGCGCTCCCAGGGATCGAACCCTGAGCTTTCTGCGTGGAAGGCACGCGCGATAACCGTTAGGCCACGAGCGCGCTGCCTACTTAGTCAGCTGCGCTCGCGGCAATAT